>VXBL01005640.1:343030-357656 GCA_013400195.1 Aramus guarauna | reverse complement strand
TTTTCTAACAGCAACTGGGTGAACATGGCATGCAACCCATAGGTAGTCACAGTCTTTTGTAACTCCTTAATCATGTCCCACTGAAAGGGAGTATAGTCACGTTGGTCGTTCCACACCACCACAGGGAAAGTCATTCCTATCGGAATATCCTTCGCTGTATTGTCCCCTCACAAAGCAGCCTCTCAGACTATTTTCCCTACTTGTTTCCAGGTATCAACATCGAACACTGCCAAGACTGTCAATGGGGCACCATTCCTTTACAGAAACTTTAGCAGAGGTTTGAGTTTTATATTGATCATGCTTAATTCTCCTTCTTTCTAGTAGTTTGCTCAATGAGTTAGCTATCTCCTCTTCCCCAGTCAATAGCTAAGCCCCCATGTTCTCCCCGCCACTCACCTGGGGTTTAGGTGTGGTTCCAGAGGGGCAGCTGCAGTCTTGCTGTCAGCCAGCTTCGTTCAGCGGGGTTCCCTTTGGACGCTATGCCTGTGTTATTTCCAACCTATCACATCAGGGTCACCAATTGAAGGGAAAGCGACACAGAGTCCAGTCAAGGGTGAATCAGAGACCAACACTCTGCTGTCCTGTAGCCCCATCTGACTCCTGCACTCCCAGCTCAGCAGTTATTTATTCCCCAATATCTCATCTTACAGGTGTTCCCAATTATCTCATCTTACAGGTGCTGGGAACTATGTAGGGCATGAATTGTTTG
The DNA here is from genome assembly GCA_013400195.1 of Aramus guarauna. Classification (NCBI taxonomy): domain Eukaryota; kingdom Metazoa; phylum Chordata; class Aves; order Gruiformes; family Aramidae; genus Aramus; species Aramus guarauna. The sequence continues at coordinate 356,947 of VXBL01005640.1, read as the reverse complement.
AATCCTGTTAACTCTTCCCAGTCCTTACTTTCTCACCACACTTACTCAGGAGGTGACTGCGGTCCTTTCCCAGTGTTACTCGACACGCAGAATACAAACTATGAATTATTCTCTTCTACTCTCTCTGCCATGATTTTCTTGAGACAATAGCCAAAAGGGCAACGTTTCAGAGGCCTGCTAAGAGAGGCTGTTTAAGAACCCTGCCGGTACACACAGCTTGGTCCCACGTCGCACAAGCTGCTCTTCCCCACCCAGCTCCTGGTCTGGAGAAGCCTGACACCAGATACCTCCACATTCCTCCAGCAACAAGGCTGTGAGAGCAACCTGGTGGACACTGCCATCCTGGTCCGTCAATTTGGGAGATAATGCAATATATTTTTTTAAGCTTTCTTACAACTATCTCCACTGATGAAATGAATGGAATCGATTCTCATGTGAACAATAGCTCATTTCTGAAAACACCAGCATTTCTCAGTCTGACATAGCTATTTTCTTCCTAAAAATATTTGGTGAAACTTGTCAAGCAGTACACTTTTCTGTTGGTTTCTACATTAAGATTGCTCTTTTATGTTCAAGGAAAGAGCATTCACAGAGCAATTCAACTAGTTTCTTGCTGTAAGGACAGCTAATGTCTTCAAAAACATTAAAGTGGTCCATGTTAGGGTCTAGAGGTTTTTTGCATGAAAACTCCCCATGTAGTAACAGGAAGACGAATAAGGACACTCATGTCCTGTGTTGTTCCCCTCCTCTGTCCTGCCCAAGAAAAACTAAGTACTTATTAATATGGGAGTAGGTCAGCAATGACTTGACTTGGGATTCCACATGGCCTTAGCTGCTTAAAGCCACACAGGTGAAGAAATATGTGGGGTGTGACCCACTGGTGGTGGCAGTGTGTTTGGGGGGGTGGCATGCTGGGCTTCACCCAGCCCTGTGCTCTTCCCAGGTGACCAGGGACAGAGATGAGGTGCTGGGCTGCACGAGGTGCCCCCTGCTCTAGCCCCAGCATCACTGTGCTTGCACTAACGCCTAGCAGTCTCCTATATCTGCCTCAAGGCATTCTTCCTAAGTCAGTTTTTTCGTTTCCCTTCAGACATTATTGGCAAACAAATCTGCTGGTCCCATTACTAGAGCTCAGTTATCTGACTGACCCTTATTCACCTCCCTTTCGTTCAGCAGAGTTAATACTGCCGCATCATTTTACAGCTGCTGCTGCTCTCTCGGCGCTTCAGCTGGGTGCTAAAATGCTGACGGAAGAAAGCGATGTTGGACCAAGCTCTGGAGGACGAGGGGTTTGGTTCACATCCTGTTCGGGGCTGAGGGTAAGGCCAGCGGCGCTGCTGGCTGCCTGAACCTGTACGTGCCAAGTTAAAGGAGCACTGCAGAATCTTTCTTCTTCGAGCAGAGCTGCTTATCTTCATGAAAAGTGGCAGGATGGGTATCTTGTAAATATATCTTCATCACCCTCTTCCTTCAGAAATGAAATTTTATTGAAGCAAATGCTGCCATTTTCTGTCCCCCTCTCTCGAAGAAAATGGGGGGGAGGATCAGGCAAGCCCTTTGCTTGTCATGCTCTGCCTCAGCTCCTGTCTTATCCTCTACTTCCTCAGCAATATGGTCATCCATTTACCCTACATTTACTCACCCAAACACTGAGCCCAGAGCAAGGTTGTATTGCTTCTGTTCATCCATTTTATGCAGACACATAAAACCACTGTTAATGCTGCTTCAACTCACCTATCTTCGAAGGAGTTATGAAAACCTCGTCCTGATTCTCGTCCTTTTAAAGCCATGCCTGGATGTGGTATGGTCACTCTCTCGGGCACGGCCGCTACCCAGAAGCTCCTTGCAGAGGGTGCAGCCCAGGCCCAGCAGCCATTGCTAGCATGCTGCTCCGCTCCTCCTGTACTGGTGGTGCAGAGCTAGCGCTGTTCATTCAGTGCATGCAGCCCTCCGGAATATCTGTGGGATCAAAAAAAAAAAAAAAATTCATTATGTTGCAGGAGTGGGCTATAGGAGACCGTCCTTCAGTTCCCTGCTCTGCCATACACTTTTGATGAGGCCTCATTTATTTTCTTGGGGCTCAGTTTATCATCACTGAAATAAGTACCAGTTTTCATAACCTGCGTGCTGGGAGCGAGGGGCAGGTGTGCTGCTATTTAGAGAAAGGGTCGGCCAGTCAGTTCATATCTTCTCTGTGACAGCAGGGCAAGTTAAGAACAGAAATCTAGTTGACCTCGGTTTATGAGCCCAAATGTCAGAGAGCAGATAATGTCTATTGTAAATGTCAGCGTCGAGGGATTTTATTTTTTTCTTTTAATAAAATTTAAAAAAAAAAAATCAAGAAAGATTTAGCTACTGTATTTGTGCTGCCATTCACACAGAATCAGCTCTACTGAACATGAATGGTGTTGCCCAGGTACACAACCATACTGTGGGAACAGTAAAAGGGACTTCCCTTTACGATTTATCTCCCCATGAAAATGTGCCCAGGGCAGTGACATACAGCCCTCTGCAGGCACTTGCACCCCTCCAGCCATCAGCACCAGCTTCCTGCCCAATGGCCCACTGTCCATAGAAGAAATGGAAAACTTTTCCAACAACACCTTGCAGCCTACTGCGCAAGGCTTGCTACTGCGTGGTGGGTCTACTGATTTCTAACCCTCGCTTTCCCACCTCGACAGAGGTGCCGTGTCAGCTCAGGACTCTTTTCCCTGGGCTGAGTGCCTCAATGGTAGAACCGAAGTAGGAAAAATAAGTGGTTCTTGTTATGGGCCTCACACCACAGACCCTCTGCAGGACCTGGGCTCAGCCCAGCTCTCCCTCTCCTCGCCCATGCCGCTCCCCTGTGCTGCAACCCCCTCCACCAAAAGCTCTCAACTTTTTTCATTAGTAGCTTCTTTTTATCAGCGTGTTCCCACTCACTGCATCCTCCTCATTATGAAGATAATTAAATAACATTAATTACCAAAGCAAATCACTGAACTCTGTCTAGCAGTAATCTCATTTCAAAAGTCAAACAAATGGGTAGATGACATTTGTAGCCCACTTACACACTCTGGTTTTAACCTTTCTATTTTACTGACTTTCTTTTGTGCTTTTTTTTTTTTACTCATAAATATCGCCGAGTTTTCTTTTTTTTTAATCTCTTTGTTTCCGTCCCAGGACTCTCCAGACACTAGAGGGTGGTCTTGCTTTCTCTGTGCTTTTCACTCCGAAGCTCAGTCTAGTTGAGCTTCAATTCACTACACCATCTTGAACTTACACAAATTTGTCCAGACCATCCTGAGTGAATTTAACAGCTCCATTTATGACAGAAAAACCCAGTTTGGGGGAAGACCAAGACATGCTGAGCTGGCCATAAAAAAAAAAAAACCACCTCTCGTACATGTATGTGACTTTTATCTAAAATAGAAGAGAGAAAATTCAGCTTATTTTCCTGCACATCACCTTTGAGTCTTTGAGAAGACAGGCTACACCCCAGGTTATCAATGACTGCTCCATGCCAGTTGAGACATTTTAATCTTCTTGTCTAGATTTCATGATTTAGGACTTTTTATTTTTCATATATATGACAGAGCATTAAATATCCCTGTTAGACTTCCACTTGGTTTCAGGTGGATTTAAACCTCCTGCAGTGCTTAAGATTTGATAAATATTTTTCCCAGAGGTCTGGTTTTTCCACACACAACATCATCTCAGCTCTGTGGGATGTAAAAAAACACTTGTGGTGAGCTACTCACAGCTGGCGTGGATTACACAAGACGTACACCCCTCTCTCCCCTCAATGGCAGGCCCCCCAGCGCTGGAGTACAGCCTACCTCCAGAGCAGCTCCTCTGAGCAACCTGAGTGTAGCGATGAGCCACCAACTCCCACCGGCACGGCTGTGGGCAGGAGCCTGTGTTGTACAGGGACTGTGTCAGCTCTAGGGCAACAACAGCAGCTGCAAACTGACGCCATCGCTTCTCTGCAATGGTGAGGGCAGGACAGTCTCCTTTTCTGCAGAGCCTGGTGGCTCTGGGCTTTCTGATTTGGGCATCTGATCCAAGAAATCCAGTGGGAAGAGCTCAGCTGTGACCTGCATTTTCACAAAAGCAACAATGGAATTTGCATTTGGTATATTAGTGCTCAGCACATTGGTTGCCCAACTGCTCTTACTGTTTGTTATGCCCTTAAAATTGAATTTCTGGTTGCTTAAAGTCCTTCTAAAATCTGCCCTTTAGTGCTCGGATAATGTCTTTCATTATCGAGCAAAGGTTGAGATCACTGCCAAAAATGTCTTGAATTTGAAAAGGATGTGAGTGCCAGCATGCTGTGGGGACAGGCAGCAGCCGTGAGGTGCGAGGCAGCCTCTCCACCTGAAGGGACAAAAGTGCTTGGACATCTTTGCTGTTCCACCGAATCAAAGGGTTTAAAGAAGTCCTTGCAATGAAATCCCTGTACTTGGTTATCGCTGCTTGCTGGAGGAGAGCAGCAAGTTGTCCTCGCTGCGGAGCCGCTCTGGGAGCAGAAGTCATACATGGCTGTAGGGACTGAAGGTGATTGCTCATGGCTTATGGCACATCCTATGGAGGGTTTCAGCAGTACCACTCAAATACCTCAAGAAACTACCAAGTGACAATTGATTCTGTGGATGTTTAGCAGTTGTAGAGATACAGAGACTGTTTTTGTGGTGAAGGGATCACACTGTACATGCTTGCTCTTCGGGAGTAAGGTACCTGCTGGAGGTCAGTGCGCTTGTCCCCACTGTGCAGCTTTGCCACTATTTCCAGCGTGATCTTGAGCAAATGAATTAATTGCAGTGTATTACTGCTCTGGCTGTCCATGAGCATGATGTGATGATCCTGGATCTTTGCACTCACTAATAAAGTCTTTGGGGAAGGGGGAAGGACAGAAACCCCTCCCTAGCTGGTTTTGCCTAGCACCTAACATTTTGGGACCTGTTTTTCTTGGGCTCCTTGGTGTCAGTTTGAAGCAATTTGCTTTGCGATGAGTTTCTGTATTTCCATGGGACGTGGCAGCTCCGTTATCTCCTTGTCCATCCCTGACTCCTGTCCTGCACGGGGCTCCCTTGCCTGGAGGAGTTTGGGCAGGGTTTGTTTGGGTGGACTGAGATCACTGCACGGTACCACTTACACCCAGGTGGAAACACTGAGCACTGGTACCTTCCATCGCTCTTTAAGTAGCTCCTCTTACAGTCCTGGTTTGAATCGACTTCAGCAGCAAGACTGTCCTACACATAATTACTCAGCATTTAGGCTATTCATGTATATATGGGTAAAATATATGTTTCAAAAATTTTATTTAGAAATTATATGTTTAAAAGTGTATGTATAATACATGTTATTTATTTAAGACATTAAAATTAATTTAATAATCTTTCTAATCTTTTGCTTTCTGATATTAGCATGGACTGAGCAAAGGTAAGGAGCTCTTAAGGCAGCCATCTTGTACATGTTCATTCCAATCTCTTGTCTTCCTTAAATTCTTTCACCCCGAAATAAAGGGCCAACGGCTTTTTATTCCTTCCTCCGACTATCCAATCTTAAACAGCTCTGCCCAAAGCCCGTTATGTGGCAAGCAGATAATATGCTGCCAGTTTAATAAAATTCACAAGGCCACAGACTTCAGTTCTGGGCTGTGAACCCCTCCTGATATTTCCAGCTTGGCCAGATCCCTGGTCCTCAACGTGCTGCCAGCAGCTACGACCGCAAGCACAGACACACCACAGAGAGACGTGAAGTTTTATCGATACCAGTGGGCATCACAGCGGAGGACAAAGAGCATCCGGGCAAGGTACCAGAGAACAGGGCAAACAGAGGCCAGGAGGAGCTTGGTGGGGTCACCTGGTCCCACTGCGTCCCCCCAAAGCGAAGTCAGCAGCTGCAGCTCACCCCGCGGCAGAGATGTTTGCCAGACCTCTCCTGGGAGGTCACCGCAGCCTCCCCAGGCTAGCCAGCCTTCAGCACCATTGGTTTTATTTGCCCCATCAGTATCTGCTCTGAATCTCTCTGTAGACTTGGGAGGTTATTTTCCAAAGCCACTTGCATTTATTTCTTTCTCTCTAATTCCTGTCCCCTAAAGCAGCTGAACATACTTTCCAGGTTGGGCATCTTTAGCTGCTGTTGTAGGCAGAAATGGCAGAAACGCTTAAGAACGTTTTGTTTCTTGAAAGATGTGGCTTCAGACACATTAAACTACTCACAAATTTGTGACAGATTTGATTAAGTATTTAGCTAAAAAAAAATTAAAGTCAAAATACAAACCAAATAGGCACTACATTTCATTTAAAAGTTGGCATACTTTAGAAACAGCATAGAAGGACAAAGTTTAATGAAAGATTATAGTGGATTAATTTGTTGTATAGCTCTGATTTTACTGTAAAACTGATTTTTCTTTTTCAGTTCAGCTCCAGGTGATATTCTCTCCCAGCCTCCTGTTCAGCACAGGCACCGGGATTGCAGCCAGGTCATGGTATATCCAAGCCACCGCCTGCACACAGCAGTCGCTGCACCCCAGCAAGAACATCACCCACTTGCATCCAAAATATAACACGTGATGGTGAGTTGGTCCACACCCCGGCCAACACCCCTCCCATTCAAACCATACGCTCTCTTCCCCCTCTGAACTTGCCTTGTTTCAACCTCTAAACTTTAGATTTATTTGCGCTCCTCTCCACTAGCACAGAGAAGACTCTTTCCTACAACTAGCAATCTTTTCTGCATACGAGTAATTGGAGACTGTGGCCAAGTCTTCCAGCAGCTTCTCCTTGGGTACATAAACCAGACCACCAGCCCTTCACCGTAAGGCCAATTGTCCACACTCAAGCAATTTCATAGCATTTTTCAACACTGTAATTTATCAGAATTATTTTTAAAGATGAGACCCCAGAAAAAAAAGACTTTCAATTAGTGGTAGAGGGACACCTCAGGCAGGAGGAAATATTCTCCTGGCTTCACACCCAGCATTTCTGCTTATGCACCCCAAAAAGGAAATAAAAGATCTTGTTGACTAAGAGATTTACGCTTTCATCTTCCTGGCAAATCAACAGGTTTACAAAACCTATGGTACATTTTCCTCAGCTGCAGCAAATTCAGAAGATTCTTTAGGTCATTAAAAAAATGTCCTGCTTCATCACAGTTTAAAAATGCACATAACACAGTGCGTCAAGGCTATTTTCATGGGATTCATATGCAACATTATCTAAGACAAGTACTAAGAGATTCCTATTACGTTTGAGATTTATTTCTTCCCGTCTGAGATTTCTTTGTAGGTAGCTTGAGATTTAATTTAGGTAATAGTGCACCTGTTTTGAAGGGCTTGCTTATTTCTGGATCAGTGTTACTGATAGTCATTTTTGTTATTTGGCAGCAGGACAAGAAGCATTTTATTTATGTTTTAGAGTTTCTAACACAAAACAGTAGTCTTAGTCCACCTTAGATGCAGTGATACAAGTGACACCTGAATGCAAAGATTTTTTTTGCGTAACCTGAGGTAGAATATTGATGCTATTAACTCTTCTCTTTCCCATGGGGCTCACCATGAACATCCTTTTTAATATGAAGAAAGCTTTGGCAGGAGAGGGATGTAATTTGTCTTTGTTCCAATTAAATGAATACTGTATAAATGAATACCCTATAAAGCAAATTATGCTGTAGGTACTATTAAATTACTTCGGCATTTTGTGACATTTAAGCTGTTCTGCAGGACAATACAGTCTTGGTGTCATTTACTCTGATCTTGCTTTTTTTTGCAAACCCCAAAATATAGCTTTTATAGGCGCACAGCCACATTTGTGTGATCTGCTTCTGTATTACCTCCCTTGATTTATGTCCCTAACCCTGACCACATTCCTGCACAGGAAACTGAGAGGGGGCTGGCAGCCTCAATGGCCAGTGGAAGCCAATAATCGCGGCTGGGTCTGGGTCTGCAACCGCACACGCATCCTAAAGCCCCACCATTTACCAGGTTGCGCACGTCCCATTTTTAGTGTGCTCTCCAGCCTGGATGACACCGCTGTCCCCTCACAGCCATCAGGGTCCCCCTGTACCTTCCCCCCACTCCCGCGGGTGCTGACCGGCTGTTTGCGGCACTCGCAGGGAGGGAAATCAGGGCTGCACCGTCAAAGACATGCCTGTCCATAAGCACGACTAAGAACGCCTGCCTGCGAGAGCCCGTGCGAAGCGAGTCCTCCATCTGTGGCCCAGAACACCGCCTGACTTTTAAAAGTGAATGTGATGCCTCCAGAGGCAGCCTCATCTCACCTCCTGTCCCTGCCTGGCTGGACAGGATACTAATTTTGGCTCTTTTGGACCGAGGCATGCATTAGTCATCAGGTCATTTATTTTATTACAAATTTCATCTTAATCTTGATAATACTCCAACTCCAGAAAAAGATCAAACAGCAACAGAAGGGAACAATGTCTGAGGCAGAATTACTTCTTACTTGAATTTGGGTAACGGTGTCTCACATAAAGGCATTTAATTGCTTAAAAAAAAATTGCTGCTAGTAATTGGTTTACAGGCGTAGGGGTACAACTGCCTCAACAAATGACTGTCAGCAATCAATTTACAAAATTATTCTTCAATGATCCCCTGATTTTGTCTCCTTTCATAGATCAGAAGCCTTTTTCTAATGGGATGGTTGGCAAGAGATCTCTTCATCTTGTTTTTGAGAGGCAGCTCATGCCGCCTTAAACACTTAGATCTAGTTATGAATCATCGGAACACTGCGACCCGAGTCATGATGCACTTGCTTGTTGATTAATCGTCTTCAGACATCTTAAAAATAAACATGGGGGAACACCAAGTATAACGGGAGGGTTTTATTATAATAATTTCTGCCCTTGACTGCTAACCCAGAGCTCCAGTCCCGGCTGCTCAGAGAGACAAAAGATAGCAGGGACACAAAGGAGTCAGCGCAGCCAAGTAATTGAGGCCTGCGCTGTTTCCCTTCCACACCACTTCAATTTAATAAAATCCTGGAGGCTGTGAGTTGCAGTGCACTTCTCCCAAGGGAGGCGTAAATACACAGTATTTATATTTGGACTGAAACAGGCACAATTTGAAAGAGGAATCAGAGGGAGAAGGGGACAGGACTGCCATGAACAGAGAAATCTCAAAGGCAGCAGGGAAGAGGAGAGACAGACAGCGCGGAGGAGGAGGGAGGGTTGGAGGGTGCCTTTGCCGCCTGGGCCAAGGGGAAGGGAAGGATGATTCGGTGGGGTCCTGCCTGTAGAGGAGACAACAGGGAGGCAGCGGTGACTCCCCGCTGAGGAGGGGAGGAAGGGACACGTATCTAATTTTCCCCACTCTGAAATTCAAAGCATGGGTCTGGTGGAGGCTGCTGGCCATGGGATAAAAGATGCTGATTATTTTGGAGATTTACCAAGCAGGATTGAGCCGTGGTGCCGTGCTAAGGACGGGACAGGGGGGAGTTTAAGAAAAGCAGGTTTGGGACAAGTCATGGGCTGGGGCCAGGTGTCACGTTGAAGAGTAGCAGAGAAACCTGAGGGCAGGGAAGGGAGGTCTGCCCTTGCCGTGCGGCACTACAGACAGCTGCGGGAGCAATGAACTAATGGGAACCCCACAGCTCTTGTGTGTTCTCCACCTTTGGGGTCCAGCTGCACTCGGCCTTTGTGGATACACAAGTGGTTTGGGGCAGAAGCAACCTCGATCCATCAGCACATCCTCACCAAGGCAGTTTCTGTCTGTGTCTGGCTGGGAAGATTTCTTAGGAACAACTTAATGGCACAGATCTCAATGCTTCATCTTATTTTAAAAATGTATTTTCTTGCCTGTTTAGTGAATTGGCTCCCAATTAATATAAAATTAAAAAAAAAAAAGAAAGAAAGAAAGAAAAAAAAAAAGCCATGACTGTTAAGATCTTACAGTGGCTGGTTGCTGGCTCAGTGAAGGTGGGCTACGGGCCGGGGGTGGCAAAAGGAGCAAAGTCCCCTCTTGCGCCGCTGCTGCTCTTGAGAGAAGGAGCAGGAGCCAGGTACCGGAGAGGAACCTGGTTCAGCAAAGGACCAGCTGACATGGGCTTCCTAGCACAAAGACAACCAAGGAAGAAAAAGCAAAACCTCCAGTATCTCTGCACAATTATGCTCCCATTCCTAAGCCTCCTAAGCCATAAAAATAACTGCTCTGGATCTAAGTTATAAATAAGAACAGGCATATATATTTCATGGATTTTACCACAAATTTACCCTAAACTGCTTGTAGGGGATCACACGATACACCTTAAGGATTATTTTAATCAAAGACAATGACACCAAAGACATTTTTTCCCCATGGAAAATTATTATTGTCCTATTAAATCTTAAATTTCATTTTTATTTCTATCCACAATCTAGGTGCATAGCAAGTAAAGTAGAAACAAAGGGATTATATGTCCCATGAAAATCAGAAACTGCTCCTGCCAGGTCTCACCTGAACATCACTTTCACCGCGCTATTTTGTCCCAGCCTCTTTAATAGCACCACCACTTAAAGGTGCTGACCGAGAGCTTTCCATCCCCCAGGACTATCCTTGGGAAGCCTCTCTTCCTCTGGAAGCGCCCAGCACAGCTCCACAAATCAGCCGGCATGGACATGCAGAGAGGCGAAGCATGACTTATGGGCAGATGACGCCATCCCGCAGCAGCTGAGCTCCGCGGCTTCCCGCAGACCTGGGCACAGCACATAATGAGGCAGGGCGGGAGGAGCGGGGAGCAGAAATGGAGACTAAGCTGAAATGGGAAGAACGAGAAAGGAGGGGGTGCTCGCCCTTTACTTGCTCACCCCATCATCCTGCTTTTACATAGTGCTCATAAACACAGCATGCATGCACCTGAAGTGCAATGCAGTCAGAATTTAGGCTTCTAGGTCCAAGACTATGACTTACCTGTGCCTGCCTCATCCCTAACCTGCTTGGGATTTGCAAACCAACCCTCCTTGCCCGAGGCTCCTAAGCCTGTGGAGCAACAGGCATAACGGCTGCATGCGCCGAACCTCCTCTTGTCACCCCAAATTCAGCACGACACCCACAGCGACTTCCCTTGGGGGATGCTGAAGGGACCTCATTGCATATATGCACTGACTGCAATTTTGTAATGATGCTGAGCTATGCCGGAGGCTTTTAGTCTCTGGCAGAAGTGAATGATTCAAACAACGTCTCCACACAATGTGCCGGAGCAGCCGCTAGCTGCATGAACAGCAAGGTTGCTCTGCTCATTTCTTACCGCACTGTCATAATTCCTTACAAGCCTATCCTCCATTTTTCACCTTTGTTTCCAGTTAAATAAAGGGAAGGCACAAAAATTCCTGTTATAAAAGAGCAAACAAAATTCCTGCTGTTGGAAGGACTTCTGCTACTCCAGACCGGTTTATAGCGCAGGTGCTCTCCTATGGAAATCAAACCCCTCCTAAGACTAACGTAAGGCAACATTATTTATAAGTTACAGATTACAAGCAGCTTATATTTCAGTGAGTCCTTCCCCTCGCTCTTCTTGCTCTTGCTATCTCTTATCCTCTCACCCATTTTTCAACAGAAGGACTAACGAGGAATAATTTGAGAATGATATATGATCGGTTTTATTTGCCAAGTCTTTTTATACTCAAATAGTCAATCTGTTGCTTCCAGTAATAGCAAGGCAGGCAGCATGCGTTCTCCCGCCCTCCACAAAAGAAAACAGAGAAGGAATTAGCCATTGATTTAGATACATCGTGGTGTGCACTACGTGTGAGCCGGCTGCCTCGCAGCCAGATGCTGCAAAACTACTTAGCATCACTCCAGACTCCAGACTGTACTTTAACGATGACATATCGGGAAAGCCTGCAGTAAGTTAAAGAGACAAGAACCACGCTCAGCAGCAGATAGGACATTTCTTCACTCTGCGTGCTGGATGTGCAAATATGCCGGGTGCCACCCGCAGTGACAGTACCTGTTGGATGGACAATTAGCAAAGCACATCAGCTGGGTTCAGACTTGGCTTTCCCTGAAGTCGGCAGTACCACTCTTGTTTAAACCAAGAGTTAAGTTTGAATTTCAGCTGACAAATTTTAAGAAGTCTCAAGAAGTCTTGATTTGATACGATGCACTCACAACATCTTCCCATTAGAAACGCTACAGTTCAGTGTCCCTTGAAACTGAAGTTCACGATGACTGGGTGGGCTCTGAAACAGGACGCATCTGCTTCACTGTATCGAGGTTTACTGAACTCCTCCTATAACTGCCTATATGGTACGTTATACATTATGACACAAAAATATCTTCCCATGACCAGCCCTGTTCCAGCGGAGAGTTTGGAGAGTGACACTTGGAGATAAAAGAGGCGGCCTGGCCTGTGCCCTTCACACCTGCTCGATAAGCAGCTGCCTTGTTGCCTTGTGCTCTGCCCTTGCCCACCATAACCCCATCCTGGTCCCACTGCAGGGAAACTGCATGGGCATTACTTACAAACCAGGGAGGGTATGATAAGCAAGTGACCTGCATGTTGGGAAGCCGAATATTGGCTGCATGAAGGATGGGATACACTACAGCAGTGGTAAGACTTTCAGAAGCACAATAAATACACTGCAAGCACTGTTTTGCATATGCAGACCTGAAAATGAAGTCAAGGCTCAGAAAGTCACCAGGCTCCACGCTCCCCTAGCCTAGCAGCACACAGAACCCAAATACATGAATGAACTAAAGCAGTCTGGATCCTATTTAGTCGTTCAGCTCTGATGACTCACCTCCCCTGTGCTCTCCTCAAGCTAATGACAGGGAAACAAACACAGGAAGAACAATATTAAACTTGGCATCATTTTGGCAAAGTTGTCGTACCCAGGATTTTGTCACTAGGTACTACTTGCACTTCTTGTGTCGCCTGCGCCCCAAGTAAGAATTAAAGGTTTAATAAGCAAATAGTCTGTTTTTCTCTTGAGTCACCAATAATTTCTACTCAAATCCTGGGACAGTCTAAAATTTTACCCAAACAAATTTTTGAGAAAGTTGCTGTCCAATGGAGCTTCAGGCAAGCAGCCGATCAGGGCGGCTGCCATAGGCTCTCTCCTTAAATTCGGGGCATCCTCCTTGAGCTGCAACCCAAGATGCTCCACAGGCAGCAGAGCAGCAGGCTCAGGGTGGAAGCCCTGGGGATGCTACATACCGAGCCAGCTAGTCCCACCCAGGAGCGGGGATACGAAGCAGTGGCTGCAAACCCTCTCAATCATCTGCATTAAAGAAGAAAAGATGCTTATGCTCCCGAGGCATGGCCAGTAAAGGTGCCAAGTGCACAGAGTAAGTTGCCGATGCCCACCCTGCTGCCGGAGGCTGCCCTCCTTTCTCGGGAGCTCCTGCCCTTGTGAGCCCAGCCTGGCATCACATACAGCACTTGGCTTTTGAAGGAACAGGGTGACACACAACTATTAAATTAAAAGTATGAAACAGGGAAAATGTGAATGTTTTGAGCACAGCTTTATGACGGATGACACTACAATCACTCTTGGATGTGATTTTGAATACCCTGTTTTGAATACTTGTGTGCTTGCGAGCTTGTCTGCTTCCTCCACCTGCACAAACTGCCCTATAAAGGTATCAGCTTTCCTCACAAGATTCTGGGACCCCACCAGCAGAAAGTGATGCCTCCTCGACTTCCTAAAAGAGCTTTTCATCCTTCCTCACCCGTTCCCGCAGCCTTCACAGCAGCCAGAAATTTGCATGGAGGGGGGGACGAGCTCGGCAGTCCCTCAGCAGAGGGGGACTTGGTGCTGCCTACCCACATCGGGTGACATTGCGACGTTGATTGTCTTTCTGGTGCCGATGCCAAAGTAAATCCCCGACACCACAGATCCTCTGCTGGAGAAGCCGGGCCCTGCCCCGGCCCTCGAGAGGATGCAGGCGGCTGTGCCGGCTCCAGAAGGGGACTGCCGGGGGTCGCACCGCGGGGAGGG
>VXBL01005640.1:206267-339871 GCA_013400195.1 Aramus guarauna | reverse complement strand
GCTGCTGCCCCGCCGCCCCGGCCCCCCCGCCGGGCCGCGGCCCCGTGAGGCAGAGCAGGAGCGGGAGCAGGAGCAGGGCAGCCCCGCCACCACCAGTACCCGCGCCGTGCGCTTCCCCCGCACTATCGCCGTCTACTCGCCCATGGCGTCCCGCAGACTCACCCCGTTCCTGGAGGAGCCGGAGCCGGAGCAGCGGCCGCAGCAGCAGCGGGAGGAAGAGGCGGCGGCGGCCGTCGAGGAGGAGCCGGCCGCGCTGCGGGAGCAGCGGGAGGCGGAGGCGGCCGCCGTGCGGGCGAGTTGGGAGAAGCCCCCCGAGAGCGGCGCCGAGCCGCTGGAGCCGCGCCCGGCCGAGCCGCCGGGGCAGCGCCNGCAGCGGCCGCCCGCCACCCCGGAGCCGCCGGCGGTGGGGCCGGAGGAGAGCCGGGAGGAGGAGGAGAAGGCGGCGGCGGCGGCAGCAGCAGCGCAGGCAGAGCCGCCGGCCGCCCCTCAGAAGCGGGAGCCGGCGGCCGGCAAGACCCGCCTGCGCTTCCAGGTGAGAGGCGGCCGTGGGGGAGCGTGGGCGGGCTGGCCCGGGAGGTGCCTGCGCCGTCGAGTAACGGTTGTCCCCGGCAGTTCCTGGAGCAGAAGTACGGCTACTACCACTGCAAGGACTGCAACATCCGCTGGGAAAGCGCCTACGTCTGGTGCGTCCAGGGCACCAACAAGGTAGGCTCGGCTCGGCTCACCTCGGCCCGGCCCGGCGCCGCCGCCCCGCTGACCCTGGCCTCCTCCTCCCCCCCAGGTGTATTTCCGGCAGTTCTGCCGGACCTGCCAGAAGTCCTACAACCCGTACCGCGTGGAGGACATCACCTGCCAGGTAAGGGACCCCGGCCCGCCCTGCCCTGCCCCGGGCTGCCCGCGCCCGCCGACTGCCGCCTTCTCCCCCAGAGCTGCAAGCAGACGAGGTGCACCTGCCCCGTGAAGATGCGCCACGTGGATCCCAAGAGGCCCCACCGCCAGGACCTCTGTGGGAGATGCAAAGGGAAACGGCTCTCCTGCGATAGCACGTTCAGTTTCAAATACATCATCTGAGTGGGATGGGTTTTTTTTTGTTTTTGTTTAGGGCTCTTCTAGAAAACTGCAAGTAGAGCAGAGGGTTTTTTTGTTGTTGTTATTGTTTGAAGGTACTTAGGGAGGTGTAGCTAGGAAAATGTGCAAATAAAAGTATTGCAAAGCACACTCAAATGGTAAGGTGGGTTTGTGCCCAGTTCAGAGGGCACATGCTGCAACTTCTGTAACTTGCATACAGGAAGAGCCTAGAAATAATGTTTTGTAAGTCAGCAATGGTCTTGGCAGCAACTGACTCGGGACCTTGTAGAATCTCAGGTGGGGAAGAGTGCTTGTTACTGTTGCTACCCTTGAACTAATCACACACCTAAGGTCAGCATCAAATTGACATCTACAGCAGGTAGTAGAACATCATTCTGCGCACACTTTCTATTCCATGTAGAAAGCCTTCTGCACTTTTTTCATCACTAGAAAATGATTGAGAAATGCTACATTATCTAAGTTGGTGCTCTTACCTTGTAGATTAAAGCCAAAGAATGCTTGGGGTTAATGCATCTTCAGGGATGGCTCTCACAAACTGCTGGGGAAGGGAATCACTGATGTCACAGTCTCTTGGTAAAGGAGTTGCCCATCTTTGCTTCCACAAGGTTATCAAGAGTAGTGACACTTCCGAGGCTCAAAGTATGACACTACATCTGCCTGACTTCCTCATGTACCTGATGCACAAAGAGCTGTGCACTTAGTGGCTTACACAGGGGAGAGTTTCATCTAGTTACTGTGTAGCTGTAGGGGAGGGATCAAACTCCCACACCCGCCTGGAACTAAGTTTGCAACTAGGGATTGTACTTCTGAGTGCTTGTAGTAACGGCAGAACCGGCATGGTTACTCCCAGATGATGCTCTCCAAGGCCTGTTGGTGCTGTCAGTGGTAATGGCCTCTGCAGGAACAGCACACTTCAGTGTTACAAGCTGGCTCTGGGCCTACAGCATCACCACCTGAGCAGATTTACAAGTTAGGAAAGCCTGCACACCACTAGTCTACCTTGTAGCTGAGGAACTGGGTAAACATTCTCTTCTAAGAATGCTAATAAAGCTGGTAACTTCAAAATTGAGCATAGTAATGCACAAAGCCTTTTGCAGAACTCCTGAGGTAACTTGTTTGGGAAGACTGATTATCATTACCAGAACTTACCTACACCTGTACCCAATTTACTTGAGACCACTCAACTAAAGGGGGAACCAGTCTGAGTCAATCCTGTATAACAGCTTCACTGTCAGGTGGGTTTGTATTTCTAAATGGAAGGTAGTGTATGGCAGGGGAGGCAAACGTTGTCCTCCGCATCAACAAACAGCCATTTAGAGGGGCAGTGTTGATTCTGTAGGCTTAACTCATCTTGCTGTAGAACCCTGCTTTATTTTAATGTGGCCCTTGAACTTGCTGCAGTAACTAAGGCTTAATGTCTCAACACCAATTTATTGCTGAGTAATTTTATTTATTCTTGCTCAATTCATTATTATAGCAGCATGAGGCATTCTGGGAACAAGTAGACCTGCCACCCCCAGAATGGGGTACTGTTTCATTTCATGCTTCTGTCTTAAGCCTTTTTTTCCCCCCGATTGCAGGAGAATAGCCCTTGCTTTACCACCTCACTCAAAGGCTTTCACAGTGAGTTCCTTCCTTGCCTTGTTCAACTTGAAAAGTACAACTGCAGCTGGGCCCTTTTCTGTTGTACGCACCTGTAGTTACAGTAATGAGCAGTGGCAAATCTCCAACCTGAGGCCCTTGGTGCAGCCATCTGCCCACAGTCTGCCTCAGCTTGCAGTTGTAACCATGATCGGGGATGTCCCTTCTTTTTATTTCTGAGCATGTTTCCCTCTAAGGAGGTTCTTCAATTATGTTTCCCTGCCTTCCCCATTCTAACAGCTGTAGTCTGTTCCTGATGGATGTGGTGTGTGAGACTGACCATGATGAGTCTATGCACCTTGGTAATGCGTGTCAGAACCCAAGCTCTGGGCCATGTCATATGAAGCTGTATGGCAACTCATAGCAACACAACCAATTGAGTGCTTCCTATTTATACAGATGTCCTTGCAAGCATGGTTTTGAGGATTACTTGCTGTAAATATGGTGACTCTTAACACAATTATTATCAGCAATAGCCCGAAGTGCAATTTAGTACAACTTAGCATTGTCATCCCCACTAACTACAGTCAAAGCAGCAGTTGCTTCTGTTTGGTAAGATGTAGAAGAGGCCTAGCCCGTCCGGCCTGTACGGAGCACTTCAACAGCAACTGGTCCAAACAAGCAGCTGGCGAAGGATCCAAGCGGCAGGCAGCAGCAAACAGCTGCCCCTGCTTTCATCAGCTACTGCAAGGTTTTGAGTGCAGTGGGCAGCAATATTAAACAAGCTTTCCTTCATCCTGTAGTGTTCTGCAGTAGCTCTACATGTCATTCCTCTTACATAAATATATACATTACTCTTACTGCTCCATGCCAAAGTACTGTTCTGTATCCTTTTCTACTTATGCTGCTCTGTCATGTCCTTGACAGCACACACTGCGTATCACTGGCACTGGTTCCTAGACTCAGCGGAAAGAAGGAAAGCTACTCGTGACCTATGTCACTGACTTATGTGATTATGCAAAGCGGAAAGGAACAGAGTCTTCATGCTTCCAGTTCTTCAAAGATGTCTTGAACTTGCCCTGTGCAGCTTTTTCATGAAGAGATGAGCAGTCAGTGCTGTATTTGCTGCATCTTGCAGAAGATGTCTGATGCTTGGCTTCTTTCTAAACAGCTTTACCATAGCTTCAGCTCTCGTACAGACCTGGCACCAGGTAACACAGGGCAACGGCTTATGCAGGAGTTGAGAATGAGTAATTTTGGAGAAGCTTCACAAAGTTAAAGCAGTATCAAAGACAGTCAGCTAGTGTGATTCTGCTCCATAGGGCAGGTTCCACTAGTCATTGTAAATAGAGGAAGAGGTATAACCTAAGGAATTACATATATAAATTCAGGTTTGAGGTGCATGAGAAAGCCTTTAGCAGCTTCAGAAGAGGCCTAGGAAATGCTGTTGTGCTGAACAGGACATAGAAGGGAAAAACATGATTTCAGGGCACCCAGGCCTCTATTGTCAGTGTTTAGTCTGTTTAGCTAAAATATTTAAACTCTAGCTTGTAAACATACACAAAATGACAGATACAGCGTCTTTTATTTTTACAAAAAAAGCTGGTAAAAGATGATGTAAATAAAAGTGTAATGCGCCACTAAATAAAACTACTTATCCCCAGTAAATACTTATTAAATAATTAAGAACACCATCTACAGTACCACAAAGCCATCAAAATAATTCAATTTTATCAGGGACAGGGAAAAAAAATACAGTGATTATGGATGTGCCTTGACCAGTTACAGAGCTTGTTAGGATAACAGAACTACTGTCAGCAGTCCAACAGCGTGCACAGTGCCTTCAATTAATGCATTTCAGCATAATTACATTTCTAGTGGGGTCCAATTTCCCCAAAAAAGGCAGAGCTAAGAATTTCAGTTCTACATTCTAAACTCTGGAATTAGAGCCCATTAAAAAAAAAAAAAAATCACAGTGGGTAAGAGATGTATATAAAAATACTGGGTGTTCCTTTCAAATCACAGGAATCATGGGACTACATTCTTTTTTTCTTTTTTTCTTTTTTTTTAATTTTTTTACAAAATGCTATTGGTTTCAACAGAATCCAGTTTGTTTTATGCTACAGACTTTGACACTGAACTATGAGTATATTGCCTGTTTGTGTGTTTTGGTCATCTTTTTTTTTTTGTCTTTTTTTCTATATAGTCCCAATTCCTTAGGCTTGAGTCATGAAGATGCATGTACGTGCATTCAAACTCTTTGAACCCTGCAGGTTACTCAGACTGCAAGTAATGTATGTGACTACTGATAGGGAGAAACCTCCCCCCTTCCCCTCATAGCTTTATACACCTACTGTCTTAACAGTGCATTGCACAAATTTACAAGAAAAATACTGGTTTTGCACTATACAGTTTCTAGAATATATACAGAATAAAATAAGTTAACTTCTAATGAGAATTGCTGATGGGCAGCATATATCTTTAATATACATTTTAAAGTCTCTGCAGGCAGCTACTTTTTGGTTAGTTGTTATCAATATTTGTAACATAAGCACTGATCAGAGAACTGAGCAGCATTCCAATAAAGTTAACAGATATATTATTTCTTTTAGAAACACTGGGAAATCCCAGTTTAAAATATTATTAAATGTCCTAACATTTACACACTATGAGGATTAGACCTAATAAAATAAAATTTCTTCAAAAATAATCTTGCAGCTCTTTTAAGCATGCTCTGAGACCTTATTTAACAATCATCCATACCTTCAAAAAACAAGTGTCACATAGCCACACATTCTAACTCACACATATCATTTCCTTGTTACAGACAACAAAAGCGAATAAAACATTGAGAAGTCAACGGTATTTGCAGTCATAAGTCATTCTACTTATGTTTGACCGCACATTCTTCATGACATTGCAAAGTGTCTCATTAGGTATTTGTCAATGATTATATCTACTACTGCTGGAAAGCCAGGAAGCCTTGCAGGTCTTCAGCCAAAATAAACCAGCCTTGATTTTAGCCTCATCCCACCTGCGATATTGATTCAACCTTTAGAGGCTGTTACTGCAAACACCATTTATAGTTCTTTTACGACAGAAAATAATGCATATGTATGCATTACATTTAAGCCCTTTTCCTTTTGTGTAGTTTTTATACATATATTTAATAAAAAAATACTACTGCCACACAGCTGCTGTGTAGAAAGAGCAGTCAAGTAAGATGTTCACTTCAATTTTCAGTTTTTTTACTTTTGATGAAACAATTTCTTGCTGTGATGAAACTGTGTTCATTGTCAGGATTGCTGGAGGGTTGTGTTTTTTTTTTTGTTGTTGGTTTTTTTTTTTGTTTGTGTTTTTTTTTGTTTTGTTTTGTTTTTAATGAAAGGTGCTCAATAACAGTCTGAAGTGTCTTCATCATCAGTTCTTTTCTAAATGACAGCTGTTCAGAATCCAGTGCTCACAAGGTTTATTCCTGGTTTGATTCTCCCTAGAAGCTGATAGGATTGCACCATGCGTAGAGACTCTCGAATTTCTAGATTAAGTTCCATCAGCTTTGAGCTGGCCTCAGACATATCTTGGTTGGAGCCCACTACTGCGAAGCTACCAGTTTGTCCAAGCGTCTGATGACGGAAATATATGTGCAGCAATGTTTGAACTGGGTCATCTTCAGAACTGCCAAATATGTCGTGGGGCCAAATAGATCTGTAAACATACAATTTGGATTTAAACATGAAAAAAATATAATATAAATGTTTAAATATTCTTGTTCTTTAAGCAGACATTTGAACAGAAGACGTAGGAAGACGCAAGAGAAATGTTTCTTCCGTAGAGTCCTGGTAGTTAACAGTATCGTTTTCTCAGAAATAAATTCTAAAGAACAAATACTGCTAGAATTGTTTTTTTTTTAAATTGCAAAATACATATGAACAAGCTGTAATGAAGCAACAGTGCTCGTCCTTTTCAATAAGGATATCTAGCAAGAGCTGAAAGAAACCTGGAATAGTGCCTATCTTATCTTTAAATTAAAAAGGCCCATTAGCAAACTCTGTTCTGAAAGCATAATCCTTAAGGACTTACCTGAAAGCCTTGACCTGTGCTACAGCTGACACAAACTCCTTGTTTCTCAGGGTTTCAATGAGAGAGTGAATAGCTGTCTCTGTGCTAGCTTGGGAAGCCTCTGCAATTTCAATTTCTTCGATACCACTGTCAGATGCAGCCTCAGCCTCTTTCAGACAGCTCTCCAAAGCAGCAAGTTCTTCAGACATGTTTATGACCTAAAACAAATATAAAAGTGAGCTTTTCTAGTTTAAATGTATTTCCAGCCAAAATAACTTTCAGCAGATCAGACCTAGATTTTTCCTCCTCTTTGAAATCATAAATGAGAAGCAGAAAAAGTACATCCAAATATTTGCTGCAGTTGCTTAAATATACAGTTAATTTAATGGCGCAAGTGTGTGCATCAAGTATTTGGGCTTTCCCCTGATGAAGTTTCTATCTTAGTTAGTGCTTTTAAAATTTGTTTCAAAAAATACCTTTATTTTGTCCCCATGACTTAATTACACTAAAAAGAAGAATTAAATGCTTTGGAAAAGTACAGCAGCAATTGTGTTGTTATAAGGGACAACTTAAATATGAAGAAAAACTCTGGAAGACTAGTAACCCAGCGCAGCCAGCACATGTAATACTATCTTTGGCTTCAGCTCCAACATATGAGTAAAAGACAAGGCCATTGCTCAGAATATGATTCTACATCTAACTTTGGCAAGAAGTGGGATTAGTGTGATGCCGACCTTCCACAACATTCTCCAGGCAGAAATGAACTCACTTATTTGCAGCCTCTACAAAAATCTGGAAATCTAAGTGAGGAACATGCATAATTTTCTCCTAAGCTACTCAAAACTCGAAGACTTTCACGCTGCTTTTTCATTTTCCTCCCTACTATATCAAGCAAGACCAGGCCTATTTTTTTTTCCTGTTACCTCTATTTATTGCATTACAGACCCAGGGGAGAACTTTCAGAAGACATTACTAATAGCATAATGCATTCAGATTAACTCGATTAACTCAATTAACATCACACATGTGCACAGCTGAAGGACACATTTCTAACTTCCTAGTACAACTGAAAACTAGGCAGATGATGTCTAGAATATGTTACAAACTGCACTTAGGATGCGGAGTAACTGAATGGTGGCTGAAGTGACACAGTTATATAAATCAGCTGGTAGTAAGTGACGGTGTTCGCAATAGGGGTGATGGAAAGGGGCTTCATCACAGAACTCTGTTGATTGGAGTTGATGTGCCTTGATTGTACCTTGATTAGAATACACCAGGAGCGCTACTGAAATATTTAAGATCCTCATCACTGGACTCCCTGCGTTCCTGTCTATTTAAGAGCTTTCAAGCTGTACAAAAATCAACACAGATAATTGAACATCTCAGAAAATTCTTGTGAGCTCTACTTAAATCTTCTATTAATTGGCTATAAAACAGCTGGTACCCTCCTTCAGTTTCTAAAAAGGTGTCCCACTGATGACAGTGTTATCAAAATGTATTTTAAATGGTTTGGCTTTAAAATGTCAACTATTAGTAGTGGAATGAATGGCATGGTTTGCATTACCTCTGCTTCTTTTTTGATTGTTTTTACTTGGCTGATGAGTTTGCAGTAGGCTTGGAACAGAAGCAGCAACTGGAAATGCAACTTGTATAACCTCCGACACAACTCCAGCTCCTACAAACATAAACAACATTATTATAGCCAGGAAGTGCAAAACATCTACTATCCAATACAAGAGACAATAAATGACAACTTCTTCAGTATAGAATGTGCAAAATTAGAAGTAGTTGTTTGGTTACTGAAGAAAATGCCAAAAAGATTTAGAAGCTAACGTAGCAGGAAGCTAATGAAAAGCAGATCAAAGCTTCATTCAGTTGAAGATTTACAGGTAGCCTCTCTCACATAGGTTTAAAGTTTACTTTTTCATAAGAAGTTACATTTCCAAGAAGGGGGATAGGGTGAGATGTAAAGTGATTCCAAAGGCATTTTGAAATGTCATGTTCCGAGATAAGAGTTTTATAGATCACTTGCTTTTATTGTTGATGTTTTACTAGTTTAAATTCAAGATTGAGTATCCAAAAGAAGTGGTTGTGGTCTGTAAATATGGAATCTTTCACAACCATTAATATAAATATGTAAGCACAGTTTATAAGCTGGCCCTTAGCTTACAACTACCTGATGGAGTAAGAGGAGAATAATTCCATTCCTGAAGGCAAGAATAACCTTTCTTTTATAAAAGGTAGCTCTGATTCTATTTTAGAAAATACCACATGATATCTTTTTAGGGAAATAAAACAGCAGCATTAACTTTTTATGTGTCTAAAACACTAGTCAAAGTGCAGACAGTGTTAATACTGCTTTACATACAGACATAAAAGGTATTGCTAATGGAATAATCTATAATGCTCTACTAACTACAGGATCACATTATCTACAAAAGACCAACAGTTCAATGGGTTAGATGATGCAAAATTGAAGCACACAGCATTTTTGTAATTGTCTATGACAAGACATCACTATGTCACAAATGGACAAGACAGATGGAGACCAGTTTGGTGACTGGCATGGTTAAGCATTTGACAAATCAAGAACCGTCACTTACTGCTAGAATTTCCATTTGCTAAGCAAGAAGATGAGCAGGTCGCAAAAATACAAGAAAAGAAAAAAAAGACCAAGAATTAGTGTAAGAAATAATTTTAATTAGGGTAAAAGATGTCCCAGATAAAATGGAGGAAGAAATACAAGTAGCATGCTCCAAATATACCCCGAATGGAAAAAAATAACAGACTGAATTAGAAGTGAAATTACTTGCTGCTATAACTAATGATAGATAGCATTGGCTTTGTTGTCCCGCAACATGAGTAACATACTTCACTTACGACCCTGTCTGGTCTTTATATGTTGTATAGTCCTTAAAGGTATGCAAATTTAAGAAATCAAAACCAAGGACACTTAGGTCTGAACATCTGTACAATGTTTTTTACTTGTTCTGTACCACTATAGCTTAAGCAAAAACAATGCCTTTCAAAATTTGAGATGCAATGTTAAGTGGGATTCTGAATCAGTTTATAAAATTCTTGGTTTTGCTAAACTCAATTCTCAACACCTCATTGTGAGATTTCTGTAATTTAATTGCAATTGGTTTTTACAAGCTACTTCAGAAAACCAGTTGAGAAAGAGGGACAGGGAGAGAAATTGTCAGAAAATATGTCAGACTGGGGACAGGAACTTCACTTCTGTGCTTTGTACAGCGCTACACATATTGATGGCATTTAAGCAAGTACAATAGTCATCGTAAACATACGAAGATGCAACCGATGTCTGATTCCAAAAGGCAGAAGGAGTTGAGCTTTACTAATCACATAGTCATACGCAATGTGTGTAAGTTATATACTATGTGCTTAACAGACTTAAACATTGCATGTTTTTGTTCTGTATTCTGTGCTACCATATACATAGCACAATTATGATGTAAGCAAAAACTTCTGATGCACAGAATGCTGTGAAGAGATGAGAACTTGAACTGCCAAAGTCAGCAAGAACTCTATGACTCACTTTAATGAAGCACAGAGAATCCGACTCTGAGGAATGGCAGGGTCAATTATTTAATATTTTTAGCCATTAGGTTCCAGTGTTCTTTAAGCCAAGTTAAATTATTACTGTAAGCCATAAATAATCCCTCTCCCCAAAAATCACACCTTGATAGCTATTCTAAAAATTCAAGAGAGGTTTTCCTTTAACAATGGCTTTGTACTGCTTCAATGTCTTTCACATACTGAAGACATCTGATTTTTCTACCTGCCAGTCCTGTACTAACAGCCTAGCCAGAGTCCACATGCATTCTTTCAGGCTTGCGTATAAGTACTAATAGCAAAAATCCAAAAATTAGATTTACTTGCAAGTCTGCTGGCAACACACAAGCGAGAACAGAATTCCTCTCTCTATTCCTGAGCTGTATTGACCACAGTGCTAAAAATTAGCAAGAAAAATCTTATTTGTGTTAGTGAATGAAAAATATCTGTTGAATGAAGCAGCTCTGTTTTCCTCTGCAGGACAACATTTATATATTTTTAGCATTAACTGGTTGACTGGATAGACTTACCAGCCTCACATACAAGGACTTTTGAAACAATGATCTTACACTTGGTAACTTCTCAATCTCCTTTCAAATCACCATAAGCTTCTGTGAATAAATTTAGAGCTTCTGTAAATCATATATTTATGAAGCAGGATAACAGGACTCTGCTTTGTCAATGGATACTATATATGAAAATGATTTTAACTGAACCTGCAAGCGCAAGGAGCACATAAAGAAAAAATTGCCAGCATGTCTTGCAGGCTAGGATTGAAAACCAAAATCAAAACAGGCCCCCACATATAATCCATGTGAATGGTCACGTAACTCCTTTTCAGAGGCTATCTTCAAACCCTGCAGAAACAGGGAAGAACAGACAAACCTGCCTCACTTGACATCCTGCATTCTCTCTGTACAAGCTAAATGAAAGCCTGCGTGTGGGTTTCCCTCCGTATTTCTTTGTTTCCCTACCTATACAGTGGGAATGTTTACCATCATAGTACGAATGGTTATGCTCTGACAGTTAAATGTTAGAACGGTTCCTTGGTGTATATAAACATTCTAAATATGGACTGAAGTACATAAATGCTGCTTTTTTTATCAATACATAGAACATTTACTGTATTGTAATAGTAAATGTTGTTACATATCTAAACACATACCAGTCAGTATACGAAGATGTAAACCAAGTGTGAAATACACTAAACTTTGTGTTCTTAGGCAAAGCAAAAATCCTTGGAAATGGTAGCAAATTACTTTGCTGTAAGACCTATGCTTATCCACATGAAAGGTTTTTTTTTAAAAAAAATGTGCAACTTTGATGCAATATAAAAATCAACAGCATATTACCACGTTTCACTACTCTAGAAATTCAGGTGCATTTTGTGATTTAATTAAAAAAAAAACCCAAACATATAATATATATGACAGCAAATGAAAACTGTATAAAAGAAGAAATAGTCCATGTACACAGCAGAAATTGCTGCTGCCGAACACTATATTTTCAGCAACAGAAAGGTGACAAAGTGCATCAATGAATAGTAAAATAAAAGCAATAAGATTCCTCCTCTAAGCTGAAAAGCTTAGGTTTGGGATTTTTGTCATTGTGAAAAGGTAAGTTCATCTGCTACCTGCAATTCTACTTTCTGACATCTTTCACTGCTCTTATTACAGGACTCTAGATGGCAGATTCCTTGTACCTAGTTTTTGTTTTTTTAGCTACAGTGTCAATATTATGCAGCTATTGTTAAAAAAAAAAAAAAATCCTAGTCTACTTGGGGAAAAGCTATCATTCACTATAGCAATTAGTAATATTAAACATCGATGAATGCCATGCAAATACATACAAAATATTGAACTACTATTAATAGGTTACTTTGCCTATTGTTGTTAGATGACAGAAGTGTTTCATGAGATGTTTGCCATACTATTACTTTACTCCTTGTTCCTTCCCACCCAAGTAATGGCTCCAGAAAGATCATATGCACTTATATAGTACTAATTATATTAAATTCAGAAGAAGTTTTTGGCTAGACAGTTTATCTGAGCTTATAAGCAGAATGCTAATCTTTTTTTCTTCTAGAAACAGCTGCAGAAGAAAAGCAGACTTGCTGGTACACCGATGGTATCTAGTCTGCTTATCTACTCAGTGTTATTAAGTCTAGAACCCAAGAGGGGTTGCCAACTTTTATTAAAAAGAGCCCTTTTTATTAGACCACTACCTCATAAGAATCTGAGTTTCCAAAAGATGTATGATAACTGAAATGAAAAGCTTTTCATACATTTTTAATCTCTCTGCAAATATTGGAAATTTTGTGCAATAGATATAAAGATGTTTTTTAATCTCATATCCAGAGACTCACAGCTGACATACACCTACCTGGGCATCTGTGTTAGTGCCATGAATACCATCATCCGTACCAAATGTTCTTTTGCAGTCTTCTAGCCACTGCAAAATAAATATAAACAAGATTAAACATCTTCTGAAACAAACTGAAGACTGTGCTAAACCTGCATAAGACACCTCATCAAGTCTTGCACAATCACAGATGACATAAGAAACTGTGATGTGAAATCAATTGTTTACCACTGTTGCTTGCACTAATGATTTCCCTTCTGATATATCACTTTGTAGTTTTTATTGTGTTCCCTGTAAATTTCCTGTAGCCTTCATTACCCCAGAAAGAGATAGTACACTTTAGGATAAATCCTCATCTGTGATTGAATTTGGGTACTGTCACTTGTGACATGTGTGGAACGACGGAGACAGAAAGATCCCTTTCATTAAATGAGATCATATTTTCTCTTTACTTGCTGCACAAGGTTTACACCAGCATGATTTCTCAGCCTTTAAAATATAGCACTAATTCAAATTTGAGAGTAAGAGTAAGCCTGTTATATTTCTTGAGGCTACTTTAGAAACAGAAGGAAACAGAGCTCTCCTGTGTAATTAGATGCAAGTGCAGGTTTACTGGATGGAAAGAAAAAAACATGAATTCTTCAATGGGAGTTTAGCATCACCTCCAGTTCATACAAGCCAGTGAGATGAAGTATTCTCACATTACACAATGCAAACAAGCAGATTCCACTCTCCTTCACAAATACAGGGCTGTATTTAACCCCAGTTCCTATAGCAGACAACAAGTTTCTTAATTTCAGTGGGTAAGCTCTTCTTCTAGCTTTAACCAACCATGCAAATTTAAAAGTGTTAATGTAAAGCCTTTGCAGAATCAAATACGCTCTTACTGGACAATACGACCTGATCATCTCATCGACACAGTGCCCAGCCTATTTTTGCTTGCAATGCAAACAACTGCAAGCATGAGGTAATTCAGGTATTTCTGAAATGGAAATGCGTCATGTTGAGATAAAGTGCAGATTATCTTCTGAAATGAAGAACAGGCTCTATATAGATCCAAGGAAGAATAATTTAGCATACAGCGTGCTTGATATCTTGAGTCTCACAGGAAATCTTAGTGACCTTTTTCTAACCTTTGTCTGATGCAAGAAAAAGAAAAATGTGATTTCCCATCTGCTCAATTTAATAAAGGTTACTTAGTGAATTAACTAGGCCTGTGTGCTTATCAAGAGGAGAAAT
Organism: Aramus guarauna; assembly: GCA_013400195.1. NCBI lineage: Eukaryota > Metazoa > Chordata > Aves > Gruiformes > Aramidae > Aramus > Aramus guarauna. Next base: position 325,969 of record VXBL01005640.1, on the reverse strand, counting down.
GGAATTCTCTAAACACCACAGAGTCAGTTCCAATTAGTGACATGGATACCAACGTACACAGCAAATCTCATTTTTCTTTTTATCTGACAGCATCCATCGGTAACAATGGAATAGGTTTGCACTGGAACAAGAAACATCAGCAACTGGGAAGCTAGCATTTATTTTCACACACCGCTCTTTTGAGATCTTTTTAAAATCTCAAAACCCATCTGAATAAAGGGTGGGCCTAGAATGGTATGATATACATATAACCTTATATTTTCTATTACATTTATCTGGTTCAGTATCTTTGTCCCTAACACACATGAAGTCAAAGCAGCCTCCTTGCAACAAAATAGAACAGTAGCTCCAAAAAGGTGATGAAAGTAGTTTGCTAAAAATTTTTACAGAATGTATGTTCAGCATGCTAGAAGGACCTAAATTTTCTCTTTGGGAACAGCAGTAGATTGTGTGACAAAATAATCTTTTTTATATGTTTGTCTTACATCAATTTATGTTTTCTCCATATATCTCCTACAAAGATATAGGGTGAAGAGCATTATTGAAAGCATAATATAGGGAAGTATGTGCTTGGTCTTGGCCACAGCACAGGTTGGTTTGCCAAATTAACCCCAAAACAGACATCCCAAACCACCCCCTCCTTATACTATAGGGACTATACTTTCTTCTATCAGTGCATAGATAAGAGTTTCAAGCAACTGCAGCCCAAGCTTCTTACTTTTTAAATTCAATTCATGTGACTGCCGGTAGAACACACAGCACTGACAAACATCATCTATCAGGGTAAGCTTTAAACAACAGTTTTCTATTAAATAAGTTAATGTACAGAATTTTCCAGTGGTTGATTCTAGAAGATACCAGATTCAGAAGTAAACTGTATTTATTTAAATATATCAGTTAACTTACGTTTACTTTATTATACAATAGCCCAACCATCTTAGATCATTTTTCTGCATGTCTCTACAAAAAAAACAAGGCTCAGCAATAAGCTCATTATGTGTTTTGCTTTAATACTTTCAGATTGAGTAGGATACCTAGCACAATTGCCTGCAATAACAGAAATTCAGATTTGACTTGAGGAAGTCTCTTTCAATCATTCCCTATACTCTGTTTAATAGGACAGAGTAAGAAAATCAGTAAAACATATCTGAGAAGTAGCTTTGGAAGATTCTTAGTCTACATATACTATATAATACACACACACAAAAACCAGCTGAAGAAATGCTTTTAAAAAAGTTTTAGAAAAACAAATTATCCAAGATATTTACTCACTCCTTCTAAATTAACATGCTAAAAGAAATACTTAATGCACTAATTTAGCTAAATGATATGCTAGCAAGAGTCAGGAATGATTGGTCAAGGCTATACATTTCTTCCTCCTCAGTGCTGCTTCTGTGTATTTATAAATGATTAAATAAAAATAAAACCCTGGCAAAATGCTCCCAGATATTTCAGAACAATTCCTTTCATCCTGTGAACCTTTTTCCTGCACCAATCACTCACAAATCCTGTGGCAGAAGACAGGCTGACTACAGAAACATGTTACTGGACATCCTTTTGACAGCTGCGCTACAGAAAAACAACGCTCTTTCACTATGATATGACGACAGAGGCCATCAAACTGATAACCATATTCCTTTGTCGAGTAAAATAAAATACAAATAAGCTCTTAATATCCAGCATGGATTTATGTCGATATGATACGTGGCAGTGCAAAATTATCTAAAAATACATAAAGTGAATTCATGGCCATCTGAAAGAGACACAATTTTAACTTATCGTACTTTCACAAATCAACCAAACAATACCATTTGTTATTGCTATGGTAAACTGTAGGATAAAGGAGGAGTTTATGTAAGGAGAATTCCTTGATGTTTCAATAGTCAACATTCTAAGTACACACACGCGCGCTTCTCTCTACCCTGCCTCAAATCTTCCTGTCTGGCCCTGGGGCAAATCAGTTAGCCTCTCTGTGCCTCAGTGTTGCTCTCATTTTAAAATGAGGAATAAAATACATTATTTTCTCATAGAAGTGATGACAGCATTACACATTGGAGACTGACAGATATTACATATTACATTGAGGAAGGTAATCTTGACCATTAGAGCACTTTGTTTCTGATTAAGCCTAAATGGCAAAATGTACCTCATTATATTAGACCTCCTGAGTTAGTTTACAAATAAATTGTTATTACCACAGAACAGGGCAAAAACTGCAGCAATTCTTTAGCAGAAATGCTGGCTTAGATCCTAGAAAACAGTTTATCTACATTAACAGTGCAGTGTGACATATTTTAGCATTCGTTTTGAGGAAACTGCATTTCTTTTGAGATCCTTTCCACAAAAAAGTGGGTATCTATTCTATTCAACAGATGAGCTGCCAGCAATCTTTGCAAGGTAGAGGCCATCATTTTCTAATAAACTCAGAACGATCAAGAAACATGGAGCCAGTTGTGCTGCAAAATGCAGCGTTGCCAAGATGTCACGGCTTGAATTCTGGTTGAGTTTGATCCTCTGTCTCCCTGTACCTGCAAAACTAATTGTTGATCCATGTTTTCTTTTGGCTCTTGAAATAGCAATCTTACCTGTTTTGGTTTTCTGAAGTTAGGATCTTCCTTCCCAAACTTCATACAAGGGTTCACAAAACCAAATATACAGACCCTTGCTACAGAAATCTTCAACTTTTCAACTTTGTGTTTCTTTGCAAAAAGGATGTAACTGCTAACATACACCTATGAAAACTAAACTGTATTATTCTAAATAACTGACATAAACATAAGTCTCAATGGGATCCAGTTGTAGGATGAGACACCTAAATTTATGTGCCTGTGTAGGACAGAGCTATTTAAGACCGTGTTACAGTCAGTGTACAGCCAACAAAAAGAAGTCTAAAGACCTATTCAGCTGAGCAACAAGTCAGTATCTATAGTAGGATAAAATGCATTGCTTTCCTAAATTTTTTTATTGCATTGACTTGATCTTTGAATACTCTGGGTGTTAAGGCACTTAATTCACATATAGATAGTTATCTGTAAATGTCTCAATCTGGAGGTGAATCCCACCCTGCTAGTCTAATAAGACAGAATGTTCATAAAGAAAAAAAAACTACCATGATTTATTGACATTCATGTTAAAAATATTTGAATATTTTTAAAAGAGGATTTTTAAATTACTAATACTTTTTTCGCAATGCTAGTGCATTTGTGCAATGTTATACATTCAAAGTCAGTTTCAGAAATATGTGCAACAAAAATGAATTACATGTAAGAAACCCCTCAGGTTTTCAGAATAGTAGTAAGAAAAGGAAAAAGATTTTATTTCCTTTTATTTTTATTTCAGAATTTTTTCCCCACAGTTTACTTTTAGATACCTGCATTGAGAGATAAAGACCTGTAACATTTTCTTGATGAGTAGGTTCCAATATTTTATGCTTTGAAATACAGGAGACTCACCTGTTCTGCTGCTTCTCTTTTGACATTATAGGTATCCAAGTGTTCTTGGAGCTCTAGAACACTGAACTTCAATGTTTCTAGCAGGCCACAAGACATTAGCTGGAAGATAAAAGCAATCACCTCTGTAGTCATTTAACATCTGACTATAATCCATATGTTCTAATATTTAAATTATATAATATGAAATGCCAAGTCCACATTTGGAAAAACAATCAAATTAGAATTAGTTGGGTACAGATCATTCATGACACCTTTGACTTAGTAAACACATGTAGCTGTATCAGTTAAATCAGTGAACAACAGTTTTGATTCTTAAAGAAGGGCCATAGCTAGTTAACATCTGAGAGATTTCAAAGGGATTTTTAACTCTTTCAGAAAGAAGAATATTTGATGTACACACAGCTAGTGTAAACAGAATAGCCTGCAGCAGGAAAAAAGGTACTGCTGGATTGCTCCTGTGGCAACCTAAGAAGTGTCCAGTGAGGGTTACTTGCCCTTCTCAATACACAAACTATACCACCAGCAAAGGCTTCAGTCTGTAGGAACCAGGAACTGTTGGATATTTGAAGAATTTTCTACCATTGGTGACTTTGCCTTTTTCAACATAGTTTCAAAATCTCTTTTTCCCTCAGGGGCTGCTACCTCAGCTTCGCTCCACACCATTTCTCCCTGTAGTTTTATTTCCATTTGGGTTTTTCTTACTAATCCTTCTCCTGTCAGTTCCTATAATACTCATGTCTCCAACATGATGCTTCTTCCCTCACACTGGGTCACCTCTTGCATACTTTAAGAGCCTGTTGTTTTCTCCAATCCCTGTTACCTCTTGGTCAGTTTGAAAGTGCAAGCACAAGACTGTGATTACAAAACTGTGGCACAGAGAGTCACAGTATCCCACGTTATTCAGGCAGGGGTAGGAATGATGCTTACATGTGCATCAAGAATATTATTCTACCACCATATCAAGACACTCCTATTCCCAACCTCTATGTCCACATCAATCAAGAAGCATTTATGGCTCTGTGGCACGATGCCACTCTGTGTTCAATGTGTGTAATAACATCAAAGTGCAAAGAAGTCAGTGGGCATCTTGCATCAGCAGCAGGCCACGAGCCACTCCCAAATCGCCTGTGAATCTGTACTTTGATGTAAGGGGGCATCTTTCTACTGAAAATTACTTTCTGAGTGAATCAAAGGCCAAATTTGAATGAAATGCCAATCTTGTACGCATGAATACACATCACAAAACCAAAGATTTGTGCATGATCGTTATTTTGGATTAGCCATTCTTTCTTAGAAGCAAGCTGCTAAACGAGTAGGTTCATTTCAATTAAACAATTTGGAGAGGAAAGATTTATCTTCTGCACAGTATTTGCCAATGTAACAACACTAATGTGTGGATGTGCATACATATGCCTGTACCCATACACACAAGCCTGTATATGGGTTTTAGCTAGACGCTAGTATAATTCTTCTTATGGCTTCTCATCCCAAACAATTTTCTTTTTTTGGTTTATTTCTACTGCTTTTAAAGTGGCAAACACAGTTCCCTTGAAACGCACTATCCATGCTTTTTTAGTCCCCATATTCTAAAGTGAGAGGGCCAAGGGAAAACAACAGGTCAGGAGAAGTGGCCAAAGATCCATCTATCCCAGTCCCCCATCTGACAATGTCTAATAGCAGTAGCTTAAGGAAGGGCAAAACAGGGCAAGCATGGGGTGATCCACTTGCTCCAGAATGCTTTCTCAGCTTCTGTCAATGTGGTGTTCTGCATATTCAAAAATCTATCCAGGGCTATTTGTTTCACAAACCTCTAGTTGCTTTTTGAAAACATGAACAGACACTGTGAAAAAGGACAGCGTTTCACAGTTTTATTATGTATCACATGAAGGATCACCTAGCTTAATTTGATCACGCTTAACATCAAATGAGACAACAATACAATAATTTCNCTGATCAGCTTCGTGGCCCTCCTCTGGACTCTTTCCAACCGCTCCATGTCTCTCTTGTACTGGGCACCCCAGAGCTGGACGCAGTACTCCAGGTGGGGTCTCACAAGAGCGGAGTAGAGGGGCAGAATCACCTCCCTCGACCCGCTGGTCACGCTTCTTTTGATCATTTTCATGATAATCAAGACATCTATAAACAGATTTCTCTTCTAAAGGGCTGAAAAATCCTACCCTACATACTCTTATCTTATATGGAAACCACTCCATATATTTCATAATCCTTCTGATCTTTCTTGGAATCTTTTGCAATTCAACTGTATTTTCTCTCAGAGCAGAGGAGCAAAACTGCCCCCAAAATTCAGGATGTAGGTATATCGGGGATATGTACATTAGCTCAGTGATGTTTACTGTCTCTCTTATTTATTCTAGCATAGCTTTTTTTGACTGCTGCTGAACACTGAGCTGACTTCTCACATTAATATTTATTGTAACCCAAGATTTCAACTTGCATAACAACAAACAATTTAAAGCCTTCATAGTATATTTGTAGCTATTTCTCATGCACCATTGAATATATACATAAACAATACAATTTAAAAAGGCAAAGTTGCTACTAGATAAGTAATCTTCCTTTTTCTTCTCTGTGCCAAGAATATTGAATAAATATGTACAAGCATGGAAGTTAAAGAATAACAAGGGAATTTAAGTGATGTCTAGTATCAGTAAGTTCCCTCACTGTTCATTGTTACAGATGGAGGTTATTTTTAGAGTAAATGCACTTCTCACTTGTGTTTTCAAATGTTTATGATATATAGTGGCCACCTAACATTTGAATTCCTTTCTGATTTCAATTATAAAAAACATTTCTTTTTTACATCCCCAAATTATTCAGATGTTTCAATTATTAACATTAGAGAGCAACCTTTTAAAAGGCAAAAATACATTTAACACATTTTATTCAAACCTCTGAAAATCCTCCTGCGCATTGCTATTTTCCAAATATTAAAACATCATTTTGTATGTTACATAAAAATGTTTAAGCAGACATATATTTCAATATGTAAGTTTATGAGATTTTTACCGTTTCTGCATCCACAAAGACTGTCGGACATTCTGAACATAGCATCATCACTTCCAGAGAACTTTTAAATTTTGTTCCAATGCGCTGTAGACTTTCGCCAAGAAAGCTGACTGAATCATTTGTTATAGACACAAACTTTCTTTGAATGGTCTAGAAATCAAACCAGAAAAACATTTTACATTGTATTTTACTACTCCTCCTCTGGCTTTCTAGATTAAGAATTTCAGGGGAAATTTCCATCATTACAGCATATATTTTTGTCATTAAATTACAAACTAATAACTTGCTCTGAATATTTATGTAAAACTAGCTCCAGAAAATGCGATCAATCAATAAAACCAGCATGTATCTATAAAGACAGTAACTCCTTTCGCATCTAGGCCTTTAGCATCAGTATAGCTGGATGACTATTTGGCTTTATGCAGTATAGATAGTTCAATTAGCTTTCAAGTGTTTGTGTGGCAGAAAGTTATATACAGAGTTTTACAAGTCAGAATACAACCTGCATGGCATTATTGGTGTCCAAAACTGCCACCTGCAGGGTTTCTACCTTCTTCAAAAATCAGTCCTATGTATATCATATTCGATTACGTAGACTGCTGGCTTGGCCTAATACAACACTGTGGCTTTGCTATATATATTAGTTCATAAATCCTAGAAAGTTACATGTAGAGCAAAACTATACAAAGATGATATTTAGAGCTGCAATGTTAAACACAGTGTAGGAGCCAGAAGACAAAGTGGAAACGTCCAGTCAAACAAGGCCTCCAGGGTGTCATTTAATAATTTTAACCCTCCTCTGTACCCAGGACTGATTCCTCAGGAACGCTTCTTTGCCCAGGCTTGAGCCCTGGATTGCTATTGCCGCTTTTCCCTGGATATCCATCTTCCCAGCAGACTGAGGGCTATCCCATCAAGCCTCAGAAAAGTTCACCTTTCTTTCTGGCTCCATCTTTCATGAACACAATAGAATATGAACTCCCATTTTAGCACTTTCAGGAAATGAATGAATGTCTGAAAAGCAACTGCAGCTAAGGTTTGGTGTAATACAGAGAAACTAAACACCTGATGTCTAGAAGAAGCAAAAAGACAAAAATGTAAAACCAGTAACAGGAGTTTCACAGCACTGTGGCAAAGTTCAACTAAAAATGGAAAATGGGTATAGAAGCACAATTTATTCCATGGATAAGGTAGAATTCTTCACATGTAAGTTGTTACTTCACAGTACTAACCCTAAACCTGCCCATACATCTGGGATAAAACGTGTGCTAGCGTGGTAAAAGAAAATGAAGCTTTCACTGAGAAATGTATTATGATATACCAAACAGCAGGCAAAATTAATAGTGGAGATATTAGAAAGGGTTGGAGTCATAGGGTCTTGGTTTGTAGTGCTGAATCTGCTCTTAGCTCACTTGGCACATTGCCTGTAAGTAAAATGGATTAATTGTGCTTCTCCTATCCGATATGAAGTTGGAAAGAATAATGTATGTCCCAGTGGTACCACCCTGAAAATGTAAAAAACCCACCCCCTATGTACAGGGATGAGGGAGCCAGAAAAATTAAGCCATAGGCATTTTGTGTTGGATACCAGATCTATGAGGTAAATATAGTTAAAGAGAGGCATTTGAAACTTTGAGCTTTAGTGGATCTCCTGGGGTTTCAATTATTTCTCTGCAGAAAAAAACCCCAAACTTTTCTCACAAGACAGATGCAAGATAAATTCATTAATGTTTGTCATGCTGTGATTCCTTAATAATGAATCCCACAGAAAACCCAGGAGGAAGACATTAATTCTGTCATCAGCACAGAATCTCGGTGAAGTTCAGAAAATTAAAGAAGGGGCACAACCTGAACTAAGAGCATATGAGAAACACTGAACCAGGGTTTTTTTGAGCCAGTGTTTTTTTTTCCCCATCCTTCCTCCCTGAGTAGATATCCCACAGAAAAATAACGTATGACCATATTACATTGTTTTAGCAATGTGGTGGGTTTTTTGTCTGTTTTTGATCTGCTTTCTAAGGCTTCTTGCTACCGTAATCTTGTGGCTTTTGCAGTTACAGAGGGAAAGAAGTTTTGAAAGGAGGAGGAAAGGCTCTCAGACAAACAACCGCGCACTGACAATTCACTGACCTGAAACAATCTTGAGAAGACGTGAAACGTATAGACAGCACAAGATCCATCTGTATCTGACAACATTTGATTGACGTGGCAGCGCCAGGCTTGCTCCTCATCATCGTATGCCACTGGTTGGAAAGCTGCCAATATGGCAGAAAGAAACGGTGAAGGAGGTGGGGAAGTTTGTACTTCTGGGAATCCATCTTGTTCTTCTTCATCTTGACTATGAGTAAACAAAACAACAGAAATTAACTCCTCAGTAAGTTTTTCAGGGGAAAAAAATTTCATTTTGATAAGAAGAAAAAAATAAGAATTTGGAATTCAGAATAGTGCTTTGTAAAATAAATAATCACTCAACTAAGGTAACTATGAACCAAGAAAAGAGTAAGAAATCAAAAACTTTTGCTTCTGCAATATAAAAAATTGCTTATGCTCTCAAATACCCCCAAAGTTTATTTAAACATATTATTTCTACGCATATCTACAGGAAAAGGGCTATATGTAGGTTATATACAGCACTATATATATACACCACTGAATTAACTTTCAATTCTTCAAATTTTTATTCATCTAAATAATACTATTATTTATTTATTATTATTATTTATTATTATGTAATACTATTTTATAACTGTCTTAAGTAACATCATAAGTGAATGGAGATAGATTAGAACACTTTAATTTTTATGGGCAATCAATTTAATGGGCCTTTGTTGAAAAAGCATTCCGCAGTCACACTTTCCATTAAGCACCAGGCAGCCAATAAAAATACCAAACTATAAATCAATCAATGCTGCTACTAACAATCATTAACTTAACTGTTAAAATTTTCTGTATTACAAGGAGTTATACATTTTGACAGTTCTCCTTGTATAATTGTACTTACCCAGCAAGAATAGGTGAGGGAGTATTCCAAGTACAGATAGTTTATTAAATTAATTTTTTTAACACATGCTGTTTTTCTCTATCACCACCTCCTCATTCACAGCAGCACCAAGTATGTCTTAAACAAGACTTAAACATATCTTTAACCAGAAGTGGGGGTGCTGTTTTTAGGCTCATTCATTTCAGTAGCACAAAGTTCAAAAGCTAAGATGCAATCCTTTGGAATAATATCTGTAAGCAAAGCTTCAAAAAAATTTTCAAATATTTTCTAACTAGCATATCAACCCTATAATTAATCACCTCTGTTGCTCTTCAAACTAGAGCTATGGGGGTTTTTGTTTGTTTGCTTAGTGTAAATAAACTAAAACCTTAAAAGATTTTTTCAGTTGCACATTAGGAAATAAACTGCTATTAACTGGTACGAGCCTCTAATTCTTGCAAGGCGTATTGCTGTAGGTTGCATATGAGATCACAAGACGCAATTTCTCTGTGTCTGTCCCAGTAGAGCCTTCTCAAATGACTTGCTCTTTTACAGTGCCTGTTGCGTCCTTTTCTGTAAAAGGCTCCTTAAATGATCGCTCTAACAGAATACACACAAAGTCTACGTTCCTATATACACTAAGCCTATGTATTATTCAATCTAAACTTCCAAACAAATTTTAAGTATGAACAAGTCCAGGAACAATTTGGAATTTTGTTTGCTTGTTTGTTTTGGGGGTGTTTGTGTTTTTATTTGTTTGGGGTTTTTCGTTTGTTTTCCCCTCCTTCTGAGACTGTTACCTTCAAGAGGCTTTGGGTTTCACTTTAAATATGACTCAACCAGCTAGGACTAACTCTAACTTTTCCTCTTAATAGTTATTTTTGCTCTCCATATTAAAAAAGGGAAAAACATTATTGTACTTTAAAATGCCTTAGAAATATACAAGAACCTGATTAACTTTAACACTGAAAATAAACCTTGAGCAAATTCAAAGACTAACTGGTCTGAATCCTACAGGAGCTTTGAGTTTAAAAAAAAAAACAAAAAACAAAACCCAACATTTCCCACCCCCTCCATCTTTTCCTGTCTTTGGGTGCCAAAATAGGTTCTATCATAATTCAGAGCAGTTCAAGGGCTTTTCCGTGTTATAGTGCTTGCAGCTGGTGCCTGCCAAGAAAATGCTCCTAAATATGCTCTGACCTCTTTTCACATTTCTATCCTATTGATGGTGACGAACTGTGCTAGATTCCTTTGATTCAAGAATTCTCCTCTTTTCCTGCATGGCTGTTTTCCCTGTACCAGAAACAACTGCTGAGCAAAGTACTGAGTTTACTTGCTATGACAGGCAAAACCAATCAACTGTTATTTCAGATATGCAAAACGTCATTTTAGATACTTGTACTATACATGGGATTCATGGAAAACCCCACACCGTAAGAAAGCCTACTTTCTTTGATTGATGCAGTGGTAACATGTAATTCCTGTTACTTAGAACCAATTTTAATCTTACCTCGACAAACCAGAGAAGTCAGCTTCCTCTTCTTCACATCTCTCATCTAGCTCTTTCAAAGCAAGAGTGACATCCTCTTCACAGATAGATTCAGGATAGCTCTCGGGAGCTGCTGCCTCTGCCAGTTCTGGGGTCTCTTCCAACTCAAGAGATTCGTGACAGACCAGACAGTCTTGTTGTTCTTGTAGTAGAAATGACCCAGTATCTTCGCTAGCAGTGCTAACCTGTTCATCCCTTACTGCTGAACTGCCTTCCTGTGAATCGAACACACTATTATTACCTTTATTGTCAGGGCTTATGTATTCTTATCAGTTTTTATTATGGTAAAGTAACCGTTATAAAAAATTGTTTACAAATATCTGCTTATACTTAAATTGTTCAGCTCGTTGGATTGTTCACACAGTTTTTACTTGAGCAAAGACAGGCAGTCTATTTGTAATGTTTATAACTTCTGGTTAACATTAATATCCTAGAACATGACTTATTATTTATAACAAATACAATTTCTCAAATACACTCAGTTAAATCTGTTAAGAGAACACTGCCAGAAAAATATCTGCAAATAGGCTCAAACATATTTACATCACAACAAACACAATCAAGACTTTCATATTTTACTTTTCTAAGTAAGGACCAAATGACTGCCTCATGCTTGCCTATGGGGTCTGGAACCAGCACAGAACATTTCTTCTCCCTTCCACTCTCCATTTTAACAAGTTTCTAAAGCATAAGTGAGCAACAGTGTACGAGATGAACAATGGAAAAGGGACATTCCACTATTTTTATTATTTTGCCATCATTGTTCATATGGGGAGCTTCAAGGTTTTTACCTTCAATCTCTAAATATAGGCTTTCAATCATTGGCAATTATAGAGAGACAAGGATTAAAAACTCAGGTAGGTAATATTAGAATGACCCTTTCTCCCTTCCTTCTTCCTCCATTAGCATTATTATACTCATTAACATCACTACATTGAACAGAGAAATTCAGATTTAGTTAATTTATGATTAATCCATTTGCAACCTTTTACTGGATTTTTCTACAGAATAAAAATAACCCCTTCTTGTACTTGCTATTTCCTACAGGCACAAATTATCACAGGTTTTCATTCCTAGTGAGATGGTCTTCCTCTACTGGCATATCCAAGACTGGTCACAACAAGCCTTGGGACAGCCTCTAAGCATACACATCACTTAGAATCACAGACTCATAGAATGGTTTGGGTTGGAAGGGACCTTAAAGATCATCCAGTTCCAACCCCCCTGCCATGGGCAGGGACACCCTCCACGAGACCAGGTTGCCCAAAGCCCCATCCAACCTGGCCTTGAACACTTCCAGGGAGGGGGCATCCACAGCTTCTCTGGGCAACCTGTTCCAGTGCCTCACCACCCTCACAGTGAAGAATTTCTTCCTAATATGTCTTCCATCAGTCTAAACAGATCCTCTGACAGACACGTAACTATACACGTATTAGAAAAGACAGAACATAATTTTGTCATGGTGATCCAAACCTTATCTCACTTTGACTATGGTAGTCCTCAGTGTGACACTGCTGTCATTTGACACAGCTAGTGACCTCACTTTTAATGCCTCTTTTGTAAAGTTTGGACTTTTATTGCACAGAACATCCATTTTGTCACACTGAGCAGTTAAGGCACAAGGGAATGCAAGACACACTTACAATACCAGGGCAAAATAATTTGGATTGAAGCAGTGATAGAGGTTAATGTATGATACAGAGCTGCACTGATAATGTCTGGTACATATGACGGATATACTTCTAGAAAATATGTAAGTGCTAATTATTAGTTAATAAATTTACAGCTAAGTTAGTCTTCATAGGGCCATGACTCCTGATTTTGGAAGTTTTCTGTGTAACACTGGACACATCTTTCCTACCAACATGAATGTTCTTTAAGTATCTTAAAAAATGTGATTTATGTAATTGACAACTCCACAGAACCTAAAGAAAATTACTTCTAGTAAACCATTCCCTCATAAGTCCACAGTGAAAGTGAATAAAATAGAGAATCATTTTAGTCAGAAACTTTCATATATTTAAGCCTGTAAAACTTACTGTACAAAACTGAAAATATTTTTGTAAGCTAGATTGTAAATTCCCAGCTGGAATGTCCTTTTTGCAAAGATACGTGCTATTATTGGGAATCAGCTAAATACATTTCAATAAGGTATTTACTTAACGCTTCAGCATCCCTACAAGAGAAACAAGGAACTCAACTACATCTAACAAGCACACACACACTTGTTGTTAAATAATAGCTTCAATTTTTTTTATTTTACCTTAGATTAATATAAATAAGCATGTATCAAAATTTTAAACCATCAAAACATTCAGTTATCAAAGCATTTTGATAACTGAACACTTGTCATGCAATGAAACGCCTGTGTTGAAAGAGTTATGAGCACAGGAAAAAAACAACTGCACTATGCTGCGAATTGTGCGTAAGAATTTGAAACAAAATTAGTTTTACCGGCCTTTACAAATTTTTCAAAATGTGTTGATAGTGTGCATATATTCAAGCTCATTCTGTTAAGAAGCTTAAAGCCAGTTCTCCCTTTTAGCAACAAAATCCAACTAGATAGCTAACTCTTGTAAAAAAGGTAACTGTTTGGACTGTGCTTGAAGATAACATATGTATTTGACTGAATCTCATATTCTAACAAGCACAAAGTAAAGCTGAAACGTCATCACCTTTAGCAATTGCATTTATATGCAATTTTTTTTTTTATATAGCAATTCTTTTCTGGATGAAATTAATGAAATTATTTTACAGCCCAGTTTAAATGTTTTCAATATTTTTAATAACATTGGTGCTTTTTTTGTGTAAATGTTTTCAGCTGGTTTATCAGAAGTATAGTGATTTTATAAATGGGAGCTGCAGAAGAACAATGAATCCAAGTATAAAGGCAGTCTCAGAAAGAACTACAAAAATGTAAGAGTTATAGCTGAGAATGTACCCCAAGCTAACAACAGAGAAGCCAAAAGTTCTATTGTGGTGAATTTCATTCTATAACATCCCAGCTTATATACAGCTTCTGTCTTTTGAAATCTTAACATAAAACATCTATTCTATGTGGAAAAAAATCATCCAGATTAAGTGTTCTTCCTCAATATTCTACTGGAACAAAAATGCATGTTGTAGACTAGCAGATGAAGCGCGAACAGAACAATCTGACAATCTAAGCATAAGTGCTCTACAAAAGTTGAGGAAATTTATCAACGGCAATGTAACCAAACACTTAAAAAAATCACACAGATAATCATAATGGAAAAATATGAAAAATGTGGGAAAAAGGTGCTTTATAAAAGTCACAAAATTACACTTCTAGAAGGTGAGGGTTTTATCACAGGAAACCAGTCACTCACACTTTGCCTTTGTTGTAATTTAAGTATGTCTTTTGTTCTTACAGTTATCTTCATTAAATGCTAGCTAGGTGGGTGGTTTGCCTGTTAGTAAGAGTGATTTTCTAGGTAGCAAACAGGCAGACTAGAGCCTTTGTTCAGAAAAACCAGTCACTTGACCAGTCACAGCTGACTGTTTAAACCAAGCTGGCTGAAGACTCATTCTTAGGTGTAAACCATGCATTGGTTATTCAAATACACATAGGAATAGCTGAATTCCCTGGAAAACTCAACAAAAGCGTATGTTTGGTTGAAGACTGGATTAGCAATGCTTATTCAAATAAAAATAAGATTGCCAGCATCATCAATAATTTTAACTGAAGAGATAAAAAGTCCACCTAAACCAAGTTGCTTCAAGAAAAAAAAAACCAAACACACTGAGGTTTTAGCTACAACTGCTAAATATTGCAGGAATTGTAGCAGATGAGAGTTTTATTTTAAATGAGATTTTTTAAATTTTAAATTATTCAAAAGATTGTAAAAACCAAGAAACCGAAGTACTCACAGATTTGCTGGCGGCCATTAGCTTGAAATCTGTCTCAGTCCACACAGGCCTTTCCAAAAAAGTACACCACTAGCATCTGTGGTCCTTTTTAAAGGATTATTTAATGGAACCAACTGCTAACACAGCTGGCCTGAGGTTTTATTCCCATATAGCACCAATCACATTAACCCAAAGAAAGCGGAAAAAAAAAAAAAAGGGGTATGAGGGTGTGGGAAGAGTATTTGAAAGAAAATTGCTCGAGAAAGATTTCAACCATATCAAGTAAAAGCATTTTGAATATTAGCCTATTTTCATTCTGCACCATGAAATGATCATTATCAGCCCTTCAAGAATATTTTTAACCTGTGGTAAGTTCCCTCAGTCCATCCCAGGTAGTCTTCATACTGAGGGAACATTTTGTAAGAACATTCCAACAGGTTAGAAATATTAAAAGCAAATCAAATAATCATTGTAACAGATGAAAATTCAGTTGAAAAGAAAGCCAAAGTTGCCACTAAACACTAGAAGGAGCCCAAATCAGCCATGCACCAGCCCACATTTCTCCCCACCTCAGGCAGCTGGTTGCTAGAGTTATCTAGAGGAGAAGCCTCCAAACTTGGGGTCTCAGTT
Organism: Aramus guarauna; assembly: GCA_013400195.1. Classification (NCBI taxonomy): domain Eukaryota; kingdom Metazoa; phylum Chordata; class Aves; order Gruiformes; family Aramidae; genus Aramus; species Aramus guarauna. The sequence goes on along the minus strand of VXBL01005640.1, from coordinate 310,461 downwards.
CTGATTTGAAGCACCTCTTCTGTTCCCACACTGCTAGTGGAATCTTGAGACTGGAGTGATAAACCAGCGTGATCTGATATCGTTTCATCTATGGCAGAATCGCTGTTCAACTAAGATGGAGAAGAAACAAACATGAAATTCTTTGTAGTATATCAAACAATAAATTACAGGGAAAAACACATTAATTTTGAAATAGGAGGTTTCAGTATGGGTAGCTATTTGAATTTATTTATGTATTATGATTTTAACAGCTTTAAACTAAAACCATTACAAGCATCACATGTATTTCTGTAACATTTAACTTTGAAGAGAAGTTTGAAATTATCCCTGGGATCCAGAAAATTATTTCCTCTCTTGTTCTTAAAGGTCTTTGGCACTAGTGAAACACTAGACCAAAACCACTAAGAGCAGAGCTCTTTGTTATGGGCAACATTAATACAAACTTTGCCTGAAGTCTGAAAAGTGGCATGCTATCCTTGCTGCTCCTCGTTCAGTCAATTTTTTTCCTAATTTCATTTATGTAATGCAGAGAGACTTCTGAGAGGTCAGCATTCTTGATTTTCCTCAGTTACATGTACACATGCTTCAAAATCCATAATTAAGTTAGCAATTTCAGTGGTTAAACACAACTGAGGCTCCCATGGGATCACTTACTGCTCTTGTTCTGATTTAGTATTTTGGGGTTTTTTTTGTGCTAGGAATCCACAAGGACACACACTTTATATATAAACACGTGCAATTTTGCATTTATATTGAAATAAATATGTTAAGTACTATCACACTAAAAAAAAAAAGAATGTTGTACTACAATTATAAACCTGTTATGTACCACCACTAGGTACAGTAACTCTTTCCCTGCATTGACGTTGTTATGAAAAAGAAGCTTACCCATACCAATTTAGTTCCTCTTTAGTTCACTTAGGCTGAAAGCGTGAGCCTTACTTATCCACTAAAAGTGCAAGCGAAAGCTTAAGTTCTCAGATTCCTTTCACAGAAAAATCACTTACCATCTGTGAACGAGACAGTATCTGACTCGCAGTCAGGGCCGCTTCTTCTTCTGAAGACTCATCAGTATCTTCCTGGTTGGTCAAGTTCAAGCTGGGTGTGCTACCAGAGTACTGACATTCTTGAAGAGACGGTGTGTCTCCTTTGTCAATACTGTCAAGAGAGCGCCTACGAACGCCCCAGTTGAAGTTGTCCATGCTTTCACCCTGTAATAAAAAAAGTTTGCACATATATGTATGTACGAATTTCAACATGAGAAAATTAATACACAAATGCAACACAGAAAACACAAGTATGAATGCATTATGAACAGAGTTTCAATCAGCCCTTTAATTTTATTAAAATTTTAAATACCTTGTTAAATGATGTTTGTAGATAAATTAAAATATATGGCAAATGAAGTAGAAATCTTTTTAATATCTTCTTGGAAAGTAACTCAATATATAATCTAGAACTATATCACTATCAATTTTATATATCTGACTAGAAAGTACAAACACACCACAGACAACAACAGATGAACAAGCCAGGGCACCAGGCTGCAACTTACCTGCAGCTCCTGGTTAGCAAAAAGGAAAACACATATAATTAGAAAGAACGAGGACAAACACTTAAAGATACTCTAGAACCAGGGAAAAATGTTTTATTACATAAGATTTGCCAACAGTAAAAGACTGATTCAAGCTCTGAAAAAAAGCTTTAGTCAAAAAGCTAGTATTCAAAATAATTTCTCTTTCTAATGGGAGATTGATTAAAAAATAAACAAACTGATGACAAAACACTAAAACCAGCATGCTTATGATACATTTTGTCTAGCGTAACATGTAAAGCAACTGTTTCAACATACATTAGATGAAAGTCTTTAACTAACACACATGAATCTAAACTGACCACATCCAACTGACAAAGCACCATCAACATTAATTATATACAGGTTGTAGAAAAATTGATGTCTTTATTAACTCTTTTACCAGCTCCTTTGTGTCAGTTATGAAATGCACCCTAAACACCAATAGCTGGATCCCTTCTGTTTGCACATTTTAAAGATGGGATACTTGGGTTTCAAACATCCAACATACTAAGTGAAATCCATTATCTTAAAAACACTATTGGTTTAATTCAGAAGTACAATAACGATCTTTGATTTTTCTCAAGCACTTTGTCAACCTTCAACAATTCATCTAAGATGGAAAACCTGATCAGTTCACTTTGCCAGTCTGCAGTTACTAAAATATCACCTCTAGCCCCAAATGTGCAAGTATGGCTTCCAAAACTGCTCTTAGAGTGACTATCTCTTGTGGTGACTTATGAGATCATCATGACGCATTAAATAAGCAAATCAAACTAAACATTTTGTAGTCTCTTTCTCTCTTAGTGATTTGTTTTGCTCCAAAAAAGGTGAAAAGTTATGGCAAAGCAAAAGAATCCTAATTACAATGAAGTACTACTACTGTGGGCTGAAGCACTTAAGGTTAATCCGAATATTACTCAGATCTTAATGTAGAAGCCCCAGTTCATATTGTTGACATTTAATTATTAGCAACAAAGAATGTTTTATATTTTTGGTGCAAAACTAGACAGTTCTTCTATCAAGTGCACAATTTATATGTAGTCTCCTGCATTTGTGCAATTTGTGCCTTTTTTTTTTTTTTTTTTTTTTTTGCAAGTATAGCACTACATGTTGCATACAGGCAAGTAATGAGAAAGAAACTGTCTTTTCTTCGTTATGATCTGCTATTAAAATAATACAGAAAAAGAAGTTAATCTTTAACTTGGTTTGGCAAAGTTTTCAACTTTTGACATCCTACCTGCAAAGCCTCATCTGTTGTTAAAATAATGCTTTACTACTACTAAGCCTTGATTCTGAACTGTTTGACTACTTGCGTATAGTGTGTGTGGTCACTTATATGCAGTAGACCATAATAAGCCTGTACTTTCCTAGACGATGCGAAGATTGGCTGAAGTGAAGCCATACACAGGAAGCATGAAGAAAGTGAGATAAAACTAAAGTATTGGGAGGAAAAAGCAAGATTTTATAAAAAAGGGCTAGATTAACCAGGAGAAGAACAATCTTAGTGTTTCGATAGGCAGATACTATTCTTAGTAGCTTGCTGACTCATGACCTGCAAGGGTTTCCATTATTAATTCAGTATTTTGTATAGACTGTAACAAAAGCACTGAAAGAAACTACAAAGCATTTGATTTCTTCTCCCCAGTCCTTTTACAGTCATACTTTTAAGCTTCAGAAATTGTTAACAGAATCTTTACTATTTCTCAATATTTAATTTTGTTTTACCTCCCCTCTCTCTTTTTTGACAGGAGGAGAAGTGGAGGAAATGTAAGAACTGCAACAAACCAGATATAATGTAAAAGTCAATGCAAGCAATTACGGTGATCAAGTCAATTGTATATAATGAGATAGTATATCATACAGTTCGTAACTTTGAAAGCTATTCTTCACATTTTCAAAATGCAGAAACATATCAGGAACAAAAATTATGCCATTTTCTTAACATATTGCTCCATAATTAAGTTTTCTACTGCATGATACCCAGATGTTCATCCTGTCATTGGCTTATACTGCCATATCACTTCACTTTCAGGTTAAGTCATTTAGCCTCCCCCACAAAAAAATCTCAACTCTCCCCACAAAAAAACACCCAACAATTTGCAACAACTTAACACTGCAAAGTTTGTGACACAGGTTTCTTTATCGTGCAAGTTAAGTTCAATCATGTCATAAATTCTTCCCAATTGGATTAGTTAGAAGAGCTGCCAATTTCTTAGAATTGCACCAACAGAACCTAATTTTTAAAACGTTCTCAAGTGGAAATACACAGAAGAAATCCCAAGGTCTCACCTCTGCATCTTCCAATTCAACATCTAAAAAGTCAAAGTCTTTAAAAACTCCAAATTGTTGTTCACTGGTATTGTCTTCTACAGCCACTTCCTCCTCCTGAATCACTTCTTCTGTTGTTGAAATAAGACTAGTTTGTTGATCTCCAACTTCCAAGTCTTCATTAGAAGAAAATACAACCTGCAGATACGGGTAAAAACAGAAATAAAAACTTCCAACTTCTGTAATTCCAGAAGTCAATTATCCTGCTTCCTGCAATTTAGTGGCAGTAAGTGTAGCTCTATAATGGTAATTCTAGGGCAATTGCAGACTGCAATTTGTTTCAAGACTAGTTGGATTTTGAAGTAGTGATATCATTGTCTCCTTAATGTCAGCTGAGAGTTGCAAAGGTACAAATAAAGAGAAAAATATATCCATGAACCTTCATTTTCAAAACCACAGTATTAGTCAAACTTCAGAACAAAAAAAATCCATCATAATCATCATCCACATAACACAGGCCACATCATTTTTGCCTACCAATTTCTGTGGAAGGACTGTATACCTTTGAAAAGGCATCCAATGCTGGCTTCCAATGATCGTAATCCTCACAAGCTACAATTTGCTGTTTATTTCCATTTGATTTTTTAAAATCAGTTTTTAAAATCAGTTCCAGCTTTCAGACATCTAGTTTTATTTTAGCCTCCTCCATTAGATTAAAGATCCATCTCCCATCAGTATTTTTCCTCACTTAAGAACTTCGATGTCACAATAAAAAACAACATTCTAGATGATAACCAAGGTAGGCTACTCTATTTTAAAATGTCATCACCACCATTAAGCTTTGTATGCCAGTGGAGGTCTTTTCTATGCCATACACAGAAATAACACTGTCTGTTTCTACTCAACAGTTAAGACTATTGTTCCTACTGATATCCATGGTAGTTTGAAGGCATGTGATTCACTGCTCATTTTCAAGGGATTCAACAGTATTTTCAATACAGCATCAACATCCTTGCAGTGCTCAGCCCCTGCTGCCCCTGCTTCTATACTGCATCTTATTTATAATGGACTAGAGATTTACTCAGAAAAGGGGAGACCCTCTTGTAGCCAAGACAATTAAAATTCATACATGCAGCCTCAAACATACAACACACTATTCTGGACACAGCTGTGTCCTGCTCTTCTGTGAAGAATGCAAAAATGTTGAGAAAAAAATATTAAGGATTAATCTGATCAATGGAGCTCCTTAGTAGCCAACTAATTTAATTTGGAGAGGAAAGATTTGAGTTTCAGTCCAAAGATTTTTAAAAAACTCTTGTTTTGATAACCACATAAGATAAAAAATTAAGAATTAAGCCTAGTAATTTATCTTTGCTTTAAAACATATAGACCTCCCCTTGTAAGACTGACCTAAATTCACTGAGACGGCAATGTTAGTTTTGGCTGAATTTAAAGACTGTTTGGAAACCTTTCTAGTAAAGAATGGTGCCCACTGGACTTCTTGAAGAATAACAATAATTCATTACTTATGATTCCATCTCTTTTTAATTCTTCAATTGGATTGTGAATTGTTGAACCAAAACCAGTTTGTCAAAACTCACTTGTTATAACTTCACCAATACCTGAAAATGCAATAGCATTCTCTCTGCTGGAATTTAAAAACCAAAACAAACCACCATCACCACTTACAGAAGGATTCTTGGGAAGACCGGATTCTGGACCACACAGAGAAAGTACATTCATTAGCTTCTCCCTAGTTCTTCTCTGAAAAATATACCAAAGAAAATCACATAGCAAGGAATCTGCTCGAGGTCCAGGTAAAAATATAAAACATCTGCATTTTTAACTAGTCATCTCGCATACTGACATCATCTAAAAAGAATCTTACCGCTTTTTCATTTCACCAGCATTAGCTTTTAGTTTATGCTATATTAATTTACTGTTTTGCTAAGACACAATACAGACTTCAAATTATACTTCAACAATTTTTTTTTTATATACGTTCATAAACACTGTCTATAATATTTGTAGAATGTGTTTGAGACACTATGTACCTGAGATAGCTGTGGTCTCTTCCAGCTAACAGGAACTAACGCATTTGAATTGGAGCCTGATGAAGTTGAAGAAGTGCTCCGGGTGACAGCAATGACTTTTGGCTTCCCATTTCTACCAGCTGCACTGTGTTGATCACCATACTTATTCCCAATAATTGGTGTCTATCAAAGACAACAAATACTTACTTAAAATTCAAATCCATATTAGTAAAGACTACACATCTGATTTCAGAATTTAGTATTATATAAAATGTAGGAGTTTGATTGTTTCTAAGCATTCTGTGAAGCCCATGTCTAATCCACTAAGCATCGGTACACTGGCAAATACAAAGCTGAATACTTCTACCCTATGCAGTAGGCTGCCATTCTGCCCATGTGTGGTGTTTTTAATTATGCTGACAATCAAGTTATATTTTTTAAATACACTTTAAAAACAACGGTGTTCTAAGTCTAAAAGGTGCAAAGCTGCTCTATAGAATCATTCACAGACAAGAACAAATTGTTTTCACAGACCAGCAACTGCACTAACACCCACACACTTCTGAAAACCAAAGATCAAATTCAGCCCTTTGACAGCAAATGCTACTCCAGTGAATTCTGTGGGAATTCATCTTGTCTCTCAATTACCTGCATGCACTGAAACTTTCAGTAAGGAATTCACTTACCAATTTAAATAATGTTCCCAAGACCCCCATATCTCAAGTCATTATCTAGGGTCAGCTTCAACTAGTACCCCTTACTTTTGATTACTTCTAAAGTTTCTACAATTTTCACATCCCTATTTAACACTGTAGTCATTTGGTTATGCTCTCCTTTTCAGAAATAGAATGAGCATCAGATGTATTAAAATATCATTTTCAGTTCTAATGAATCTTAATTGGGGAGCAGAAGAGTTGCTTTTAACTGCAGGAGGTTTTTCTCCAGTTGCGCCCATCTCACACTGATGGTCCTATATTCTGTATCCTACTCCTCTAAACTTTCTCCCTTTTCCAAATACAGGGTATTAATCCTCTCAGCCCTTGAATGCACAACGCTTCATTTGAAAAAAGCCTGGAATGTTCAGCTGCCAGCAGCAGCCAGGTGCATTAGCCTGCTCTCTGACACAGCTGAAATACCCTTTAGAATAATCCTATTGACTTTCAGTAATTAATTCTCCAGACATTCAAAGGGGCAAAAAGGCAAAAAGACAACATAAAAGAATTCAGCATTTATCTTTCAGTATGACTCTAATTACATATATGTAAAACTTCAACACCTGCCATTCTTTAAAATGATATTTATTTTAAAATAAATAAAAGAAGGTGGCTAACAGAAAACAAATCTGAGTTTGCAACAGAAAGTCATTACTGCATTGTAATTTAAATATAAAAATTACCTCTGATATATCAAAATGAAAATCTAAGGTCTTCCCAGGTAGCTCCTTGGAGACATTATTAAAAATTTTCGTGAAAGAGATTTCAGGAGAACCTACGTCACCTCCATAAGACTTTGGAATATCATTAGGTACAACAAGGCTTGCTGACCGAGACACCACCAGTTTCAAAATATTAAGGGCTTCCTTCCAATATGGGCTCTAAAGAGGACACACAAAAAACCACAAAACAATCACTTCAAAGACGACAGCCATTGTTAATGTACAGTAGGATTTTTGCTTCAATTCACTGTGAGATTCCCAAACCTAAAAGCTCTAATCTTCTACATGTGGCTGCAAGGTGCTAGCCCAGGTGGTCAGCGGCGGACCCCGAAGTGCCAGGAAGGAGCAGCAAGGTACCAGGTCATCCCACGGTGCGTGGTCGGGTCCGGCCAGGCAGGTTCGCTAGCTCCAGGTCACAGTGCCAACCGCACCAGACCCTGTTCCACGTCCCTCGCTCCCTGTATTTACACTATGGGTCTTACCATTCTCTGAAGTATCTGCCCTTCGTGCCCCAGAAGATAAAAATTGATGACATTTAAAAGCAAAACAACTTCAGCCTCCTGGCATCTTTAATTATTTTACACTTACGGATAGAGTAAACTGAATTTGAAACAGAAAAAACATTTTGTCTGGTATATTTCCTCATGCACTTCAAAGATCTTAAAAACAAAAAAAAAAAAAAGGGGGGGGGGGCGGGGCAAAAAAATTCACAAGGTATTTATATAGTATCAAACCAATGCAGTGCTTAAAAAAGCCAGGGCAAAAGTATGAGAAGGTAAGAGGCAGAGCCTGAGTTAAGTGCACTCTCCTTAAAAAGATGATTCGTGTAATGTAAATAATTCGGTAGTTTCAACTACAGACTGTGGAGTGAATCACAGAAAAGACTTAGACCAAAAGTAGCACTTTGGGAGGGTTAAGACTTACACTCCTGAAAATGTTAGGATTCTACCTGAAACTTGAATCTTCCAGTTTTTTAAATTAGCAGGATGTCTGCTTTTCTTTTCTTTTTTTTAAATTAGGATGTCATGTTTGTGAAAATTTTTTTATTGCATTAAAAAAAATAAACACCACTTTCAAGGATCTAAGGAGTATATACTTCTTTGTAAGTAATGAGAGTTTTCAACAATCTCCTGAATTTCTGTGCATCGTAAACATACAAAAAATAGTCTCAAACTTGAACCATCTTATAGCAACTTAAAATATATTAGGATGCATTGTGATTGCAGAGGACAAAAAAAAAATCAGCTTAGTAGCATCACATTTAAACAAGACATGTTCATTTATGATATTTTCTTTTGTCATTTAGAGTAACAAGTTTTATCATATCAAAAATACATAGGCTACTCTGGAACATTTTTTTGCTAGTACCTTTATTTAGATAGCTAACATCTTCTAATTAAGATTACATTCCATGGTAGTGTGGGCTCGCATAGAAAGCTCAAATAAAGGTTAGAGGCGAAGCAAGCAGCCGTCAGGCCATGAAAACTATAGTTATGCTAATCATTGCATTTTGCTTAATGCACTCTGACAGGAGCACAATATCTAAAGTACATATCCATCAATAACAAAACATCCAGAGAACACTACTTCTCCTGGTTAATTATGATTAAACCATTTGACTGAAATACATTTGGCAATAATGGAATTCAGGAAAAAAGAAAGGGGGGTAGGGGGAAGAGAGAGAATATCGTGCAGTGAAACGGTTTTATGCTCCAGGCATTTTTATAAAATCTTTCAGCAAGATGCTAGACCTTCTTCTGTGAAATAGACTTTCAGTAAATTGTGTTCCAAGTACAAAGGATCAAATTACCCAGGGCAAAACACTGTCCTTCATCTTTTGGGGACATTCTTCAATAAAAAATGCACTTAAATTCATTAAAGTGCACCTTCATGTTCCTCACAGATAGAGTAACGAAAGTGATTTAGATAGGCATTTAACTGTAAAACTTCCTTTTGAAAACACATACACTTAAATAAAACATTTTTGCAGTATTTAGCAGTAAACATTTCCTTATATTTTAATAGTTGAGGGATCATCTCCTCTAACTACATACGCAGAGTTGCCTATATCTGTAAATAGATGCACATTCACCCAGATAACTTGTTTCACAAGGTGTAAATCAAACTGGACAAATACATAAGCATACAGTAAATTAAGTACATAGGACAAAAAATAAAATACTATGGAATCGGACTTCAAACAACTATTTTTATATCTGAAATAAATTAATTCCCCCAAAAATTCAAATGTAATTTTACTACCACTTTGATAATAAGCAGAAAGACTTTTTATCATTTTTCAGAGTACCTACCTGAACATATTTACCAATAACTTTTATGATTTCCAAATTAAACTGCTTCACTGGTGCTGTGGACAGGTCAATATGACTCAGAAGACTGTAAATGATCTGCAGTAAGGACTGTTGCATACTGGATAACCCTTTCTCTAATAGCTAAAAAAATAAGTTTTTTAAAATACAGAATTTAATTAGGACCTTTAATGGTAGCAAAATAAACATTAAAATACAGCTAACTTCCATACATACTCGCTTTTCCCTTCAAGAAACTTAATTAAGTGTACCGCTTCATGTTTTTCAAAACTTTGTTTAAGCATCAAAAAGTACTGCAGTAGAACAATGTTCTCTGTCCTAATTAATTTTTGCCCTGAATTTTGACATATTTGTTAGCATGTATCTGAAGTACCTAATAATGAAACACTTCTCACTAAAGAGAAGTGCTCATACAAACTCAAAATCTCAAAGCTGTATGAAAAATAATTACATCTACGCCTTAAAGAAGGCTAGTAAATACAATCTCAGAAACAAAATAAGCACACATAAAGTCATTCATGAGAAGGTACAAATATTTTAAAAATATCTTCATCATTTTGAAGTGAAAGACTTCAAAGACAAGCTCTACAAGCTTTTCACACAAGGTACTCCTTTAAAAGGTAGTAACAGTTTCCTGTATGAATGGCTAGCAGAATCATATACTGAATTCTATAATTTAAATGATCTCTGATTATATACTATGCAATACTTACAACTGAAATTTCAATTATTTTTTTTTTTTAAGTTGTGATAAGGACATCCTTAAATGTGTACACAGCTAAAAAAAGAAATCTTTAAAATTTGCACTAAGTATATTTTGCTAAAACAAAGACAGCGTGTGCATTTTATCCATGTAGTACAGAAGATAAATATCTACTACAAAACACTACTATCATAAAAAGGGATCTTTCATTGGAGGGATTATCATTTCAAGGAACATTTAAATTGTTGCACTCCAAAATGGCAGTAGTCATCCCTTTTCTATATCCTGGAACATTTTAATATCGCTGCCCCATTACAGAAGATGTAGGCTTTTTCCTCCAATATTCAGAATCATGAAAATTAAGGAATTTGCAATGAATAAAGGTAATGTTGATCATGGATTATCAACATGAGATACGCTTTTATTAAAAATTTACCTCTGCAAGATAAGTTACGAGGTTAAATGTGGCATCTGAGAAAGAGTCATGCAAGTATCTACACACTACGTTAATCCAGTTAGAACAGTCTCTGGAATAACTGTGTGTACTGTATAAACTCATCATATGAGCCAGATTGGCAAGAGTTGGTGACTTCTCCTCTGCACAAACCTGAAAAGCAAAAAGCATATTTAAATATATTAGAAATGACACATTTTTAACCTAAGCATTCACAAATCATTATGCACTTCTCCCAGATTTCACTCTCTTTTGTAACAACTCAAATTGAACGAATCCCACAAGCAACATCTAGTTTATGTTAATTTTTGGTACTGTGGCATCCACGCTCCAAGCTGTTCTACTACTCGTACCAGACTTTCCTCAGCTAGTGTCCCTAGCTAGTAGTGCCAGTATTTAAGGGACAGCACTAATTTCTGGATTTGCATCAGCCATGTACTCCTTTGACATGGCCTGCACACAGTTAAGTGATTTTTGTATCTCAGTTTGGGAATGCAGAGGGCTATGACTGCATCTCTCAAGACAGCCGGCACTTCCTTATTCCCCTTTCCACATTCTTCCTTAAAATGCAAACTGTCAAGCCAGCGTACCACCAGCCTGGCTGGAGATTGCTGGTGTGTAACATGTGCTGCTTTAACAGACACTACAGTTCAGAAATATTCCAAGGTTAATCGCTGTGTACAAGTACAAGAAAGAACATACTACCTTTTCTCTGTCTACGAGTCTGAAAGGTAAGGATTGCTTCCATCTCAGAAGTAAATTAGGAAGTGTCTTTAAAAATTGATTAAGTTTGCATTTAAATATGCAAACTGAAAAATCAGACAAGGAAGAAAGTAATTGATATAATTAATAAGGAAATCTGTTCTTATGTCTAAATTTTATAGAATAAGCTAAATGTGCTTTTTCATTGACAAAGGAAAACTCAGAGGTTGATATGAGGTCCAACTATATAAATTAGGACAGGATCACATCTTTAAAATACGATCTTTTATAGTTATTTCTATAGATATTTCTATTAGAATCACCTAACAGAATTACATAAGGGAGCAGAAGAATACAGAAGTATTTGAAACGCTGGTATAAACTCCTGGATAATTCTCCAAGCATGATTTTACATACCTTTGCTATCCTGTCAGCTGTTTCTTTACAAAATTGAGTTGGGTTATCAAAATGTTGGATCAGATGAGGAAGTAGGCACAAGATGTTCAGGGGAAATCCTAAACACATGCATAAACACAGTTATATGAGCCCTAAAGATTTTTAATATGACTTAATTTAATGTGGAGTTACCTAGTATTTAAGAACCCTTAGAGCATGATACAGATACATTCACACAGGTTTATAAATTATATATACGCACACATGTACCCAAGCGTGTATGTATGTAGAACGTATATAAATGTGTCTGTGCACAGGTATAAATATGCATAAGATGAAAAAAACCATCATCATTGGACCAATTAAGCAAAACTACCATCAAACTGGATAGCTTTAGGCAGTAGTCATATTGTTTCTAAAATGTGTAAATATTTGAAATAGTATTAATTGAGCTAGTTAGCACAAGATCATGAAAAATAATACATGTGCTCTTAAAACTCACTTGTAAGCAAGTTTAAAGTAAGTTAATAGTAAATACATAAAGTTTACATGCAGTATCATAGTCTGTAACACATTCCCACTATCTAGCACTGTAATATCAACAACTGCAAAAAGCATTTAGCTGAGGGATTTTTTGTAAGGCAAATATATAATTACTACTGACTTTGAATACACTTAATTTGATGAAAAAAATGTATTTTCATTACATATACATTTACTAAAGATACCTGCTAACTGAGAAGGATCCACCAAAGCATGCCTGGAAATTGTGATGAGTTTACTGAGGAGATGAACTGTCATTTCCTGTGTAGATGCTGAAGTAAAGCCTTTTAGGAAAAGCTGCTGAAGGCCTGGAAAGTTATTCCATTTCAGTTTATTCTGCACCTTTTCTATCTTTTCCCGACTCTCTGATTTATCCAGAGGCAAGTGAATAAGAAGCTTGTTGAGTAGCTTGAGAGCCAAAAGGTATTCATACTCATAATCTGACTCTAGCAATGAAGCTGCAATCCAAAATATGGTGGCCATCAAGTTGACAGGGTCAGTAGTGGGCTGCACATCATACACCCCTCCCTCTCTCAGGGAGGAAAGGCTTCTAGTCCTTGCCAAACTTCCACCATGATTTATCCTTCCATCCATTATATCCAGTGTGTTGCTTCGTCGGCGATCACCTCTCCGCTCGCTGATTAAATTCAGTCTCAAAGAATTACTCCTTGTATTACTGTAGTATCCCAAACAACTGCCACTATTAATGGGACTTGTGCTTAGATTTATCTGTCCAGTGCTTTTCCTATTAGCTGCATACTTGTTTCCCATTACAGAATCATGGTATGAGGTTCTAGAATAAAAAGCAGTATCACATATTATTTCATGCAAAATACTTTAATAATATACAGTTTAGAAAAAGGGAAGAGAGGAAAAAGATTTGACACTTATCACATATATACACACACAGTGAGTTCTCTGCTTCATCACCAGAAGATTATTATAATATGTGAAAACTGAGAATTTATATAGAATTATTAAAATATCCTATGTCCAGTATAAGGACAAGACTGTAGCATCCTGTTATCTCTGCTACCAAATCTATTTGTTACAATGCCAGAATAGAAAAATAATTACATAACAACTCAGTAAAATTAGCCTATAGCATGTAAAAGACTATGTGGAAATGAAGATCTAGCATTCCCACTTACTTATATATGTGATAAAGGAAGAGAAATGAATTAATAGATTTATTTATTTATTACCTTATATTTGTCAGAAGTATCTGACCTAGAAAAATCAACACCTCCCAGTTGTAATACTGAGAAATTGAAGATATGCCTAGAAATCACAACATTTTCAAAACCCTGCCACAAAGTCCGACAGACAGGTCTGTACATTTAGGGATGATAGCGTTTTTTTCAGTTTGATAAGAAGTCATTGAGCTAACCACTTAGACTGTAATGAGACACACAGATGACTCAGACTGTTCAATTACACTTGTCTCATATATGAACAACAAATCTGTGGCCTAAGACAGATTAGCATTTGCTGTAACTGAAGAAATTCCTTCTGCATTAACATCGAATAAAAATATTTCTTGCAGTCCAGGACTTTTCATCTGTGAACCTTAAATTATCTTAAATTATCTTTTAAAGACTGGTGTCACTGCCTTCATTATACCTATGAGGAAAAAAATAAGACCCCCAAAAAATTACACTATTAATCAAAGTCACTAGGGACTGAGTTTAAAAAAAAAAAAAAAGTTCTAAATGTACTCTGTGCATTTATTTTTGAGAAGTTTCGGAAGAACTGACAACATTTCAGAACTGAGTCATAATGAACATCTTGGACACTTTTTTTTATTTTAAATTGGACCCAAGAGGTTAAAGTTGGAAAGGTAAGAGATCCTTTCCAGAAAATCTAGATTCTTACAAGTTTTGCTTGAGGCAGAATGATAAAAAAGTACAAGAGCAAGTAATTTTGCTGTTAGGATATGACTATTCTGCAAAGACAACATGAAATTATTGCATTACTTTTGTAATACAGATCTTTAATAATTCAAATGTATAAAAATGTGTAATGTAGCTTGAATAATAAAAGAACTTACTGAGAAAGGGCAGAAAGCAGATCATAATGCTTCATGGTTTCAGCCAATGTATCAATAGCAGACTCTAAGGTCAGAAGCAGTTCTATGACAAAACCCTGGAGAAAGCCACAGGTCATTATAAGTTATGCAACAGGCACTAGGAAGATCACAGAAAATATGTTGAGTAGTGATATAAAATCAGTATCAGCAACTAAATTATTATGTTGTGCTTCAATTAGAACACAACGCTGGTAAGATGGCTCAAATTACCAGTATAGATTCAAGACAGGAAAAAACTATTTCTAAATATTCACAGAATTCATTCTGGTTTGCATTATTTTTTGGATGGACGCAAGGATCGAGTCATTTAGACTCTCATTTTACAATATTAAAAATTAGATCCACTTCTTTAGATGTACAATGGAGCTAAGTTGGATGGTTGTTAACACTTTATCAGGTTAAGTTCTTAATGAAAGAAAACCTGAATTATTTTTTATATGGCTGATCTCAGGATACACTAGCTATGAAAGAGAAGGTGATTACAGGAAACAAATGTATCAAACTCTCTGAAAGTTTCTATCGCTGTAGAAGAGAATGTGCACAGCTCAACTCTTAATAATTTCATGATATGAAAATTCAGGAAGTGTCATGATTAAAACAGTTCTGATACTTGAAATATCTTTCTTTAAAAATAAATGCAACTGAATCAAAAAGGCTTTTAAATTTTACTTTCATTAAAAGTCATTTAGGCAAACTTAGCTTTCTAATAAAGTGGGGGAAAAATTCAAATACCTGAGCTTCTTCTCCTGCATCTCCAACAGTTTCTACAAGTCTGGAGAGAACATCAGATAGTGTAGATGCAGTAAGAGGCTGCTTCAGAGCCCTGAAAATCTGAAAGGACCTCCCAGCATAATGTCGAGAGGAGCACGAAAGCGCAGTTTGCAAAGCAACTTCACTGAGACGGTGTTCCAATTGAAATCCTCCTATAAAAACAAATAAATACTCATGCAACTTTATAAAAAACCAAACCCACTTGAATTTAATAAAGAGTAAATTGGCAAAGTCATTCCTTACTTTAAAATACTATCCTCTTCTACATTTTTCTCATGGAATATTAGTCTCAAAAATCTTTCCAGGCTTATGAACTTGTTTTCTATAATACTCAACACTGGAAAGACTTGTTGAGAATAAAACATTTATGATTCAAATAGTAAGTGTCCACAGTAAATTAATATTTCTATCTCATTCCTAAAAGATTATATTTAAATCTGTTGTAATAGAAACATGAAGTGTGCAGTGCACAAGAAAAAAAATCTATTATTTAGAAGCAGTAAGCAATCTCCTAGAATGATTTTTATAGATTATCTGTAAACTTACAGGCACTTACAAAAGCTCATTTAGCTTGCAGACTTGAACACTATATCAACACATTAACTGTTTTCTAACTTACCTGAGCTAGACTGTTTAAATATAGATACCACATGCTTTAAAAACACAGTTAACTGTTCGGCACTCTTTATATTAGGGTTCTTGGCTGAAACATCTTCATGATTCCAAAGTGGCCCTCTTTTCCTAAAAATATAAAAATAGAATAAACAGCATATAAAATGTAGCCTTTGTCATTAATACTATTTAAATGTTGTTTTAACCTTAAGGTTAACTGCAAAAGCATCTACTACCTACCGCATAAAAGAAATCATTTAGAACTGCATGCACAAATTGGAAAGAAGTTTGTCAACTGTCCAATATTGTACAAAATATGCAAGAAGTTAAGACAAGGTGAAAAGCAATATATCAGATCCAACTGATACAACAGCATAAGTTTAAGAAGACATGTTCTCTGTTGATAATATTTATCTAAAAAAAGAACCAGTACAACTGACACTTCTTAATACAACCCTCCTTTCTTCTCATTTGCTTCACGTCAGTACATCCCACTCTTCAAAATTTAGGCTGATGTTAAGGGGTTTTTCTTGTTGGCATAAATAATCAAAAGCTTTGAGAAACAAGTGCGATTTACCCAATCTTGAAAGCTTTATATAGATTATCATACCAACTGCACAAGTGTTGCTTGTTTTTACAGATGTTCCTTGCTACTTATTCATATTTTCTGAATAGCCAGCTCTCTACTATTAGGCAATCCATAAATTCCACACAAATCTTGCAGCTCCCTAATCATTTCTATGTATTTCATCCCTAATCCTTTAGTATGATAATCCTTTAGATGGAAAAGGGAACTCTATAAACTGTGTGGCAAGCAAAGATAACAGACCTCTGCAGAACATGGCAAGACTTTAAACAGTCAGGACATGAAAGGGGGGCCAAAATACCCTCAAATTGTTGGGAAGTTATAGTTGATAGGCTGTATCACATAAAAACACTGCAGGATTAAACTCTTAATCTCTTACTCGTGATAAAATAGTGACAAAATTAGACAACATCATGCTAAATAATAAAAGGTTTGCCATATTTCCACAAAATACATGTCTTTACAAAAAGGAAAATTGAAATCTTACCTTGAGGTAATAAACTCTATGAGAGTTTTCACTTTTTCATCCTGCTCTACTGAAATGTCAACCTCATTGAGGATTGTGGTGTGCAGATGAGAAATGGCAGCACTTGTATTTCCTAAACTGATGCTAGAAGAGGTAGAACTTGAACTAAGCCCTGAGTCTGTCATTGGGGAGGGCTGGTAATCTGGTATAAAATCATGAACACCTGCTGAAATGAAAACAAGATGATTATGTGCTCTGAAGTTGACAGTTAATATTAGCCACATAAAAAGAAAAAATAGGCCTCTAAACATCAATAATTTGACAAAGATAATGAGAATAATTTAAATGATGTAATCACTCCAGTGAAGTCGACAACTCTGATACATAAGCAAAGTCTTCGCATGATGGGACCCTTAATTAAGAACTGCTAGGTCCCTCTAAAACCACTGCATTGTTTGATTTTGTACTGCTAATATGACAGCTCATCAGTTTCTGAGGCATTTCATCTAAGTTGAGACAAGTGATATAAACTACTTCCTAATAATGTGCAGATAATTTTCTTTTGTTAAACTCAGTCCCAGTATAACTGACAGCACTTGAAATCAGTGAACACTATGTATTAACTAGTGAATCAACTCTAAGCAGATCCCCTCTGGTTGCACAAAGTTTCTCTGAAGTTAGTTTAACCTTGTTGCTGCAAGATTTTGTCTCTATGTAAAGAATCACGTGGCAATACAATACAACTGTGGGAATGCCTCACAGTACGCCTATATCTCTCTACCTATGAGGTGCTGGGAAAAGTAAACTGGCAAGGAAAAGTGGGTTGTGAATCTTTGATCCTAACAATTGTATATAAGCTTCAGACACACTGACATCCACCATAAATTTTCACTCACCAGAGTCACAGGGTTTGGACTAGGGTATTAGTAGTTCAAATAAAATTTAACATCAAGTTGTCTGACCTTGTGCTAGGCATGGGTACCTGTAATCACCTTGTCTTAATGCCCAGTTGGAAATGTTTGATGCTGATCCTATTCGGGTTTCTATCAGACATTTTTGTTTCAATAGCAGCAAAATACTGTGTCATGTTTAGACAGTTTTACTTCAAACCACAAAGGTTAAGAACAGAATGGTTTGTATAGGTGACCATATAGGTGCATTGGTAAAGTTCTGCAAGTAGGTTTACATAAAAGAATTCCTCCACTATGCTCACTTTATATTTCCTCATTGCCATGAATATCAAATTCACAAAACAGATTAATATTTTTAGTTAGTAACAGAGTCAATTCTGGTGTAAACAAAATGGAATGAACATATTGTATAGCAATATGCTGCCACCTACTGAAATTATATGAAATACTAGGTTTCAACAACATTTCTTTAAAAACTGCAATAGGGATACATCATCAAAATATTGCTTTCATAAAGAGATACATATAAACCATACAATTTCCTGTATAATTACAATATTGTAATATTAAAATGAACATTAAAAAGTAAGATCCCCAAAGGGTATTCTGATAGCCTATTGAACAATGCAATTACAACTGACAGAAGTCAGAAATTTAAAGTTGCTATAAACAAGTAAGAGATGTATCTTCTTGGTTTTTATTTTCAAGTGCATCATAAAAATTGCTGTATTACAGATCCAAAACGTAGGGCTTCCTCTCTTGTTTCCACTATTATTTAATCATTCAACTGTGCTCCCAACTCTGATGACTGGGCATGAAGTGCTAATGTGAACCATCTTCATTTTGACTTAATTAAAATCTGAATAAATTAATTTTATCCAGCTAGACAGAGCTGAAACAAAATACATTTTAATGCCAAGAGCTCAGGGAAATATTACACATAACAGAAATTTTAATAATGCCTGGAAGAAAAGATAACTTTCGGTGTCATTTTAACAAGCAACACTTAGTAAATCTAAAGCATACCTGTGAAAGTATAATCTAAATGGGTGGTTTGTTTAACAGTGAGCACCCTGGATTCATTGAACTCTCTGTTTCTGAGTAGAACAGAAGCAACAGACTGGACATTACTGCCAGATCCCATCACTATCAGCAGATGCAAAAGCAGTCGTTTACAATGCTCATAGACTTCAGGGTGACAGTGGTCAAAACCTAACACAAAAGGAAAATGGAAAAGCTTTATTAAATTCAAAGGGCACATGTCCTGGTTTCAGCTGAGATAGAGTTCATTTTTCTTTCTAGTAGCCGGTATAGTGCTGAGGTTAAACCATGACAGCACACTCACTTCAATTTTTAAAAAATAGTAGTATTCAAACTGGTCTGTTACACTTTACCAAACAATAGATACATAATTCACTGAAGAGATGGTTTTTCAGTGTTTCAATATAAAACCAGAAGCATATAGTTTAACAAACATTAATATATCCACTTGTTTCACACACAGCAGTTAAGAACTTAATCTGTGGTCTGTATGAAAATTACTACACAGAGAAAGAGAAAGGAAAAATTTGAATTTTACTGTGTCTTCTAAAAGGAGAAAGAGACAAAAGTGGCTCCAACAGAAAGTGCCTTCAAATGACTCCCAACCCCTCTTTATTATATTCATAGTAATCAAGCTGAAAGATATTTAAATTTTTTTAATATTGTAAATATTAACAAATTAATGGGATTTCAATGCAATGGCAAACATTCATTTAAATGTGGAAAACAACAGCTACGTCAATAGCTCCAATTGTTAAGTTACTAGACATATTTCTGTAAGAATTTAGTTACCTATAAAAATTGCATGAAGCAAAAGATGCAAGTATCCTCCCCATTCCACCTTGACACTGTGGTCAACTATCAAGTCAGTCAAAAGAATCACTGCTATGTTGCATCTAAAACCAAAAAAAGTAATTTGTTAGAAGAACGTAACATGAACTTTATGAAGAGCTGCAAAGAGCTTAATATGCTACTAACCAGTATTCTTTCTTAAGTCTATAAACATCCACAAAGTTGTATTGTAAAGGAAAAGATGAATGCTCAAAATGAAGACAGAAAAACCTTAGCCCTTCAAAATAAAAGGCTGAGAAATCTTCAACAGCTAGACATGTGAGTAAAACCGCAGGAAACAAGTCTACTAACTACTGTCTTTAAATCTGTCTTTTAACCAGCTATATTTAAAATACTGTATTTGTGCAACACAAAAGGTAGTGAATTGCCATTAGCATTGTTAAAACAGTTACCTGTGAAGAGACATGCCCGGAGGAGAAGTTTCAGGCAAGTAATCCACCAACGGTGACCAGCAACCTCCAGTAGGTGGAAAAGGTAGAGGCTCTCCTTGATTGTGCTCCATCACCTTCAACCGCCAGTTTGAATACAGAGGCATTGAATCACCTAACACAATAGATAATTAAACCAGAAAAAAAATCTAGTATGTTTCTGTATTATATAGTCTTCTAAAGAAGGATTATTAAATGATTCTACAGAAGCCATGCACATTAACAGTAGGACTTTGTTGAATAGGTTCATAAAAGCAATGGATGCACATAGGGAACATGAATGCACATAAGGGGAAAAAAAAAGGCCAACGTGGTCTAATTCCTTGAATTTCAAGCCTCATGTCAGATAGGGAGTTAAGGCTGGTCCCAAGATCATACTGAACTCATTCTGAACAGCTGCATTTCATTACAGGCTAAGGAAGTATTTCTCAAGAGCAAGTCCATATAGGTCTCGCTTGCAAAAATCCACCAGTTCTGTGTGTCAGGTAATGCTGGCCTGATATATGGGGTAACTCAGAACTTGCTACTTTTACAGCAGCATAGCCCAATCCCACTGCTTGACAAAAGTCACTGCTCAGAAAAATCAGTAAATTTGTTGAGAAAACACAGAAAGACATCCAAGTTTCAAAAGTGGAAGAAGCACATCAGCGATTTTTGGTGTATACTGTGTTACATATCCAATATACTTTTCTCTTTTTAAATGAGATGTCTTGGACTTCAGAATGATCAGTTAAGGCTAGAAACAAAGGAGACTGCCTCAATAGTTCAGTGTTTCAGTGATTCTACCAGTTGTCCTGGAAGTATGGCTGCAGAAGTTTGAGAAGTTCATGCACGTATCAGCTTGTTATCACCTTCTTGACTGGAAGTGACAAACTTCTTACTCATGGAACATGTGAACTATCATCTGCTTCAGAATACTTACTCAGTGTTGCTGTCACAAACCGCAAACAAAGATGAAAATGACAACAACTATGATATTGGACATCACCCATCCAAGCAGTAATAAACACACTGGCTGCCTGAAGTTCCACCAACCTGTTACTGACCTAAAGTTTAGCAGATCTGCATCAGCATGCCTGGCCTTTACAACAAGCTCTGTAAGGGACATTATGTTCTGCTTTCTTGAAAGAGTCACTACGAACCACATATTCACATTAACCTTTAGGTCTGCACAGAATCAGACATTAAGGGGTGCATAAGGAGACTGTAATGGACTCTGTTGCTTCAATAGAGCATGGGACATACTAGGTTCCATACTGGCACGCAATGCCAAAACACAGAAGTTTACATCCTCTTCAGCACCAAAAGAAAGGTAAGGAAAAGGCAGTACTGTATCACGTGCTGTACTACACCCTAACAACTTAACTGGTAGCAAAATCAACTGTCAATAAAGAATGGAGTGAAACCTAAGCAGATAGTCTGTGGGAGCACTGTAATGATTTGGGTCAGACCGAAATCTATCTGATAACCCTATGCAGGGTTAAAGCATAAAGTAATTTTACAAGAGTTTCAGTCAAACAAGCACTCTGACAAAGGATACAGAACCCACTAATATAACACATCATTTACTGTCTGACCACTGTCCTCATTTTTGCCCGATTACATGACCTATTTAGCTTTCCCTAGTGTTGTCACGATGATTTTTTTTTTTATCTGAGGCGCTGTTGCAAAAGTAGCCTCAGCTAATAAGCCTCCGTTAAAGTCTCCAAAAGTATATGGAGTTTCAGGAGAAATTTCTGCCTCTTTCCTTACCTCTGCACCTCAGAAAAAACAGACCACAGATCACAAAAACAAACCCAAAACACATTTTCAAAACAAGCTTGAAAATTAGAGGTACACAAGAAGATCCTTTTCACCCACTGTATTTTCCTTTGCTATGGCTTCTCAGAAAGTTTTGTACCCTGTTTTCAAACAGGCCAAGGACTACTATTACTTAAAAGCATAACTACTTTCTTCTTTTCCATCATCTATTTCTAATTCATCTCATGTTCCCCCTGCCAATCTCTCTTTTTCTTCTGCCTATCTATCTTTGGTGTTGGTATTGGCAAAGAAAATAGAGTAAAACTGCCTCACTGGGGAAGACGGTCACAGTTCATTCCAAAGGACAAGGGAAAAAAAGAAAGTGTTATTATCTTCCTTGCACATTCTATTGAAATCAAATATGCTAGACTTCGACAGCAGTACTAAAGCCAAGGAACGCAAAAATCCCTTATTTTTTAATAGGTTTGTGCAAAAAAAACACTGATAATGCCTATTTCCTCATGTTCCAACCTTCAGCAATAGTATTAACTTGAGAAAATTTTGTTTTCTATACACAGAAATATTTTTCAACAAAAATATTACTTTTTTCCTCTTCATATGATCCTCCAGAGCTGCTGCTGTAGCGAGATTCCAGTCTGTGGTGCTGGCGGTTTAAGTTACTGTTCAACCCGCTGTAGATGTCTAGATGTACGTAACTGTAGGAACAAATAAAGCAGCACTAGTAACTGCAACAAAAATTAATCCAGGTCTCTCAGTAAAACTGTATTTCAACAAAACTGAGTGCTACAGAAAAATACTTCATCTTACAAGGACAATCAATATGATGTCAGAGCATCTCAGCTGAAGCAATGCTAGATAAGGGGATTCAAGGAGATAATCCACTATAAATTACATTTCTTTTAGATTATTTTCATTAATATTTAAGTACCTTAAAATATTTGTTACCAGTATACATAAATAAGTTGTTCTCACTCTTAAGCAAAATAATGAAATCCCTATTTGATCTGGCACAGACATATGTGTGTGTGTATATAGATACACACATATACACAGAGAGTCCAAGATTCTATCTTGCTAATCTGATAAACATAAAGAAATCAGAGAAATGAGTGCTAAAAGCACAATTTCCAAGCTGTTTCTACATAAATTCCTAAAATTGTCTCCTCCTGCAAAGTCCAAGATGTACATGGTATATCTTATCAAAAACCTGGGGAGGTTTTAGACAACCCTAGAGTGTACAGCAAAACTTACAGAGACTTTCAAAACTGCCTTTGTTACTTTACAAGTTACTTCAGCTCCAGCCCCCACAGCAGCCAAATACTTGTCTGTGCCTTGCTAGGTTGAATTCTGAATGATGTCTCAGACTTCATAGTCTTCTGCGATTTATTTTCTCTTCCCCTCAATTTAATTGAAGTATTGGGGCTGTCTCTGTCAATATATTTATTAATCTAACTATATTGACATAATTATCCTAGGGAAGAAAAAAAAGTGTCCAACTAGGGAATTATATTGGAAACATAATTACTAAGGCTTTCAAAGAAGTCGTCACAAAATAAACTGGTATGTGAATTTACCACATAGTAGCTACTCTACAGTAATGGCACATGTGCACTTTTTTCTCATGCTAATTATAGAATCCCTACTCCCTTTTCACTTTAAGGTTAGCTATCTCATATTTAACACAAAATGAGAGCATGCCCACAGTCAGTTACAGCTGAGCTCAGTCCACACCCTGACTAAGTCCATGTCAGCTGTTTGCTCTCCACCACCCTCACAGCAGTTCCACTGCCTGGCAAATTTCGTCAAAAGATAGTTCTTAAGAAGCTCAAAAATTAGGAAGGGAGGCATCTGTTTTAAAGCTAGCTGGAAGGGATCTTGCCACAGATACCAAGCATCCAAATACCCTAATTGGGAGAATAAACCAGCTGTCAACATGTGGGCACTGTTGATTTCTAGTGAGCTAGGAAACCAATTTGCGAATTAGCTGCATTACTAAAGTAATAACATTTCCTGGTGGTGTACCTATATCCATCTGCAGTATAATTTCTCTTATGTAAACATATACAATCCAGTGTAATGGCAGCTCATTTAGACATCAATAACAATATAGCTATAGCAATACAAAGCCTGGCCTGGATTGGTCCCTTCATTTATTCAGCTTCCTCTACAGCTTTTTGAGTTCAAAATATGATTGAGGCTGGTAGTGTTAATCCCAAATAGTATTCCAGTTCTCTTGCTTCAAACTTAGAAAACTTACAGTCATATATTTCCTGCAGTGTAGACATACCTGGAGCCATTGAGATGTAACTATTCATAGTACCTACCAGGAATTCCTGTAATTCAACTAATAACTGTTCTTTGAGGAGATACTTACTTCTCTTCAACACTGTCTTTTATATGTTTACTGTCAGGGTTGCCATCTGTGGGAGCTACCATTGTATTGCTACTAGAAGTGGTACCTGCGAATAATGGACAAAGACTGGTCAATAAAAGACAAGCAGTCCTAAGCATAACACCATGACCCTTATTTACTTGTCGATGCCAAGAGCCCTAACTTGGTTTACACTACAGTAATGGGCACAAATGCAAACTGAGCCACAGAAATTACTTTCATATGCAAGAAAAAAATTGTTGTTTAGACTAAAAGATTCTAAGTTGCTATCCTAATTTCACTAACTGGCAAAAACCAAAAGAATTCATTTCAGAAATCTCTAAGTCTTCAATGTAAATTAAGTAGAAAGGCTTGCTTTTGAAGCAGGATCTAGAGCCCTATTTCTTTCTTTCCTGTATGCTGTAGCTCACAGCAATCTGTACAAAGTAGTTGAACTTTGGTATGCAGTTAATTCAAAACACAAACAGATTATGGATTAAAACCTAACAGTCTTCAGTGAAGCTTGCATCAACTTCTTTTTAAGAGAAACTTGCAAGCATCACACTGAATAGATGACCACAGTCAGAAATAATTTTGCACCATCCCCACAGATTTTGCTACTCTCAATAACGCTTAAGTGCAAGAGCCCCATAATTTTTTTTCATACTTTTTAAAATCTTTCATAAACAAGTGCCAATACATCCACCTTGTGATCCAGATAATCCCTATGTGATAGGTCCAGGTTGCTTCATAGCTTTTGTGCTGCAACGCTGTCAGTGTTAAGTCCTTGCTTAGATACTCTTCCATCCATGTCTTTTGTGGCTCACTTTGAAATATGCTTCACCAAAACCAGACAGCTTTTCCCCACATTTCTCAGCATGTTCTTGTATTGAAGTGTGAGGTAGACACTTTTTATATTTTCAGTGGTGGGTTTTTTTTGATGATTGATCTATTGTTAATTATTTCTAAATAAATTCTCCTAAGTAAGTTCACTTAAATCCTGTTGAATAAATTCCTATGGATGCAGTTTGTGTCTATATTAGAACTTAAAATACAACAACTTCCATGGATTTAAAATGATATAGGTTTTCCCAGTGGATTGACTGAACTGACATAGAAGTGATTCAGTGAGGGTGAACACAAAGTCTAACACATATATTAATACAAACCTCATATATTAATACAAACCTCTTCATTATGAATCTATTGGATGTTCTTTAATAACAACACTTGCTACACCAAAAACTGCAGATCTTGTAAAACAAACTTTGTACCTTAATTTATTTTTAGAAACAGAACATTGTACTTCCATTGAATATTTACAGATGAACTCCAGTATTATAACTGATTGATAATAGCATGTTTATCATAAAGAATAATAACAGTTGAAGTTAATAAATTCTCACCTGAAGTGACAGAAGGGATTTTGTAACTGGAAGTAATGCGGTAATATGGTGGATTATCCATATGGGTGACTCCTGAACTGACAGGATCTGTAAGCTGAAGTTCACTCACCAGCTCTTCTAGTAGTTGCATTGTTTTGTCTCTACCCAAATAAACAATAACTTTCTTTACCTGCCATCAAAAGAGTATATGTATATAAAATAGGATGCACGTAAATAAAATTTACTGCAGTAATTTGATTAAAAATTAAAACCAAAATAATTGAATACCGCAACTTATTAGAATCAATATCTACCTGCACCACAAGTGAGAATACCTGAAACTTGTTCTAGTTTCTAAAAACAAACAAAATTGTTTTCACAGCTCTCAATAGCAGCAAGCATCAGAAATGCATCACAAGAGTAAGAAAGTCTTCTGAGTTCAATGACACTTATATAAGAAGCAAAAGATTTTCTTACAAAGGTTTTAGCAACATCTGAGATCAACGTTGGAGAGAATGTATTCTGATGTAATTTATTTTTCATACTTCACAGTTGCGTTTTACACTATTTCTTTTCCAGTAGATAGCATGTTTTTCCTCATGTTATTCTGCAGTGCTCTCACATATGCTTCTACAAAAAAATAAACCTGGTTTTGAGGGGACTTGTGCTGGGGGTCTTTTTGTTTTAATACTTGGTCACGTGAGAATAATCACACTGTCCTTACCTGGTGTGACAGGTGCTTTATTTTACTGTATTATCTGTCTGCTTTTTAGCACTATCCTAAACTATAGCATGAAAAAACCCACGTCATTCCCAAAATGCTAGAGGCCTTTATACACTCTGATAAGAATAAACACCTAACTATAGCAATATTTTATTAAGCATATAGTAATTAAGGATTCTCCACTACATCTTACTTCAGCAAAATAATCCTGGTCACTGCTAAGCTCAGCAGTTGGCTGCTAGTCAGTGATTAGAAATTAGTAAGTTTATATTTTTTCTTCTCACGTTTTCTTGAGTCATTACTGCTCAATTATTTATTTCCATTTATTTTTTTTACTACTAGCAAAACTTGTAATAATTTTCTAATGAAAATATTGCTTATGGAACTATCTTGGTTCTTCCTAATGAACAGAGACCAACAATCGCAGTAGATTTGTGTTTTATGATGGAAAGGACTTGTTCAGTGTGTACTCCTAATAAAATTAATCTAAATTCTGCAAACTCTTAAGTTTCCTTTTTATGACAGAGGAAGAAAAAAAATGCTAAGATAGCTGTAGACATTTTGTTGTCTTAAGGAAGTCTCAGCTAACTTTAAGGTGAGATATCCTTTCTGGTTCATTTCCTCTCCCAAGCCCATTCCATAGTGCTACAGATTAACTGAAATTGGTCCTGAAATTTGGACATAGATGTCCAAAGTGCCTCAAACAAAATAACTGAATTTGATTTGTTCATAGTATTTAGTGGTCATAAAATAGGGTGTAACACTATTATGTGGTTGGAGATTTTGATACTAGAAATCCTACCTCACGTTTTTTGTTTGGCAATCTTTGCTGCTAGACATACAACTAATTTTTAAAGTATCAATAGCAATATGGAGAAACATATCACATACTCACATAAGGCAAAAGGCTGGGTTCACTGTTTACTCCACAGATGCTGATCAAGAAGTGCAAAATTATTTTCAGATTCTTTGGCCAGCTGTCTGCCAAAGTAGTCCAGACATTTTCTATCTCTGACCAAGCCACTTCATCACCATACTGGAAAACAAAATAAATATCTCTCATGAAAACTCCAGTAGAAAACACTATATTTGAAAGTGATCTGTATTGACCAAGTGGGACAGGCTCTGAAAAAGGAGATATAAATCCCGTAAAAAAACCTGTTGCCCTTTTGACATTCCAGAATGAAGCTTTCACATACATTTTTATAAACACATTCTGGAAATAATGACTTTCATTTATGGATATAAATATATGAAAAGATATCTAAATATATTTGTACATATTACATATTCTATTAATACATAATGTATAAAAGTATATATAAGTACAGAAATATTTATTTATATGTGAATTTATTTCTATTTTCATGTATTTATTTACATATAAATAAAAAACCTATCTAAATAAAAGTTAACTAAATTTAGCAGAGGCCCGTTCTCCCGGTTGCTGACAATCCTGAATAAAATTCCACGGCCTGCAGGCTACCAAGAGTTTTTAATTTGTAGCTTAGAACACGATCTCTCATCAGGAGGATTCAAAGATATCAAGAACTGGCAGAGGCACTGCATGTGACCAATACTTGTTCTCTGTTGGAAGTCACTATCACAGGAAGGAGGAGGGTCTATCAGCCTCAGGCTACAAGATCTGTCCCAAAACTCCACTTTGAGATCACAGGTGTACAGGTGATTTGGTATTATCCATCCAGCTAGATATCTATATTGCAAAACATCAGTTATATACTGCTACTATATATAACAATTACTATAACGTTTATATTACATATTTCTCGTAATATCTCAAAACTGTATGGTATAGTTTGGGTACATAAAAGCAACTCAACAAATACGAATGTAACTCTTGAAAGGTTGGTAACACCCTATCTCTGAACAGTATTTTCTTGCACTCTAACCACAACAATCCACTGGAACAAAACAAAGCACTTAAGTAAATAGTTCTACCTTTGCAGTCATGTACAGCAGATTGTTCAGCACCATAGCTGTAGCCTGTGGCGATCCCCAGCCTTCTCCTCGGAGCCATCGTCTACTGTTCACCATTATTTCTCTGTCTTTCAATGAATCTTCTTCATCTTCATCTTGCCGACGAATAGTTGGCAAAGGTTTCAAGTCTACCAACTCAATATTGTTCATCCATGGCAGCAGATAATGCAGCATCACCTGTCTCCCAGCTGGGTGAGCTGTTTGGATTCTCTGACTTACTTCTGTCATTCAAAAATTAGGTATATTCATGAATTGCGACTCAATAATGAGAATTGTTTTGGTAATAACAACAACAACCACAAGCCAGTAGACCATGCTGATATAACATAATACTGATACAGACATATTTTTTTTGTTTAGCTGACTAGAGCCACTTCATAAAGTCCACAGTTTTCAGTAGAGCCAATTGAAGACACTGCTGACAAACAGTATGTTGAAGAAACTGTATTAGTATACACAAATATATATATATATATTCCTCTAAACGGAGGAGGGAACTGAAAACCTAGAGTATGTAAAAATATACCAACTTTGGCAAAAAAGCACTTAAAATTTTTTCTTCCTCATATTAGTCCTACTAGTTTTTTTTTAATTGGTGTAAGAGGTTATTCTGCAATTGTTTAAAAATGCTATGGAATAATATTTTTAAGCAATCTACAGTAAATAAGAAAACAATAGAAAGAACAACAGGAGAACAGTTTTAACAAACAGTTGCAAATTATTTCTCTAACATGATGTTTCATGCTTATGAGAAAGTCAGTAAAAGTATCTTTGATTAATATTGTTTCATCTTGAATATATTTCAAATACAAGTAAACAAAAACTGTCACTCAGTAAATTTCATTTTCTCCATTCATTATGATGATGTTATCTTGTCCTAATTTTAGTAAATTACACACAAAATAAGTATTGAAAAATAAGAATTACATGTTTTGCACAATGCTTTTGACTTGATGAAGTTTTTTGTTTTGCTTTAAAACCATACCTGAGAAGATAGCAAGTGTTAGTTCAGGATAAGTTCTTGCTAATTCTTCTGACAGTTGATAATACGACACAGAATACAGATGTGGTAAAGGAGAAGGCTGACCCAAAACCCCATCCGTCCGCTGAACTTCCAGTTTGTGAGCATAACGGAACATCTTTGGTTCCAAGATCTACAACAGTAATGTTCAGAATTTGAAGCTGAGTACAGAGCTACAATGGAAATCTTTATATTAAAAAAAAAAATCACGTTTTAAATTAATGTATCTACTCTTATTTAATGTTTCCTGTCTATGCAGATCTCCGTACACCTACGGTATTCACCAACACTGTGGTAATTTCATAGAAGGCTAGCTAAGACTCTTTCCACTTGAGTTTCCAAGCAATAAATTTCAGAAATCTTTCCCAAAACACCACATTAAATACAAATTTCTCTATAACAAAACTTACAATACTATTGAACACTTGTATTTCCAAACAATATCAATTTCTGCTCATCTATGAGACATGGATAAGAGCAATGTAATCTTTGACGTAGCAGAGATGCAGCAGGAAGCTAAAGCAGTGTGATACTTTAAAAGTCAGTTTGGGCAGTGGTATTCACCTGAGAAGAAAGATGGGGCTGAAAGGGAGAGTGGTGTGAGTTTTTAAAACACTAATTCTGCCTGTAAGATTAAGCTCATCCCTGAATGACTTTGGAAAGGAAGACACAAAAGCAAATTAAATGGCTAACAAAATTTTCACTATCATCTCTCCACACAGGTGGATGAATAAATGTTTGGTATTAATGCAAAAATCAGAAAACTGACTGCTACCCCAGCAGACAGAGTAAAGGGACAGGAAGCAAATATGCTTTTCTCTGAGGTGCTTGTGAACAAATGGAGCTATATACTGCTCTGTTTCAGGGCCAAATCAGAACAATCTTCATTTAGGTTTTGTCTCTTGAAAAAAGCAGATATTATGAAAATACAAATCTTGAGTGCTTAGTTCATGAAAACAGACACACTTCTGCTGAAGTTTGTTTGTGTCAGGTAAGGATCTAGCCTAACTATGTACTAAAATAGAGAAGAAAAAATATATATACATTGTATTTCATTACTGAAGGAACAACCAAATAATAACAGATTTTTTTTTAATGCACAGGGACAATTCTTAATGAATAAAAAAAAATTAATTTTTAATTTGATTTGATTACAAACCTGTAATAGTTGCATAGCAACTTCATAGATAGCCCTAGTAGAATCAGCTGCTTTAAATAGTATCAGATTCAGGAGGGTCACTGTGTCACACTGGTAATCCCTAGGGAAAAATTGCAAGTGTATAGTAAGTAAAATTTGAATTTATTAAAGTTTAATTTACAGGGGATATGACATGGGATAACATAACATTTTGAAAAGTTTCCCTAGTAACACAGACACACAAAGAAGGGTGATCTTTTCTCTTTGGGGGAGGGAAAAAAAAACCCAGTTCTACATGAAAGCATGCTTTGAAAGCGAAAGTTTAAAGTTTTCAAAAATGCTGTTGTACCTGTTTTGGAACACGCTGGCTATGGCTTTAAAACAGCCAGCTGCTACCCGCTTGGAACCTGTGTAACACCGGTCTACGGCCCAGTACATGAGGTTACTCTGGTCAGGGTTGAGTTCCAAGAGCAGCATGACTGCCTCACAGCCAAGCTGGTGAACCTGTATTCCAGAAAAGAACCAATATATATTTATAAATATAGAAAAAAAGACCAACTTACAAAAAAAGGCATAAAATAGGGAAATATTTAATTAAAACAAACAAAAAAAATCCCCAAAATCAAACCTGCAATACACAAAATTTGTTCCATCTAAAGTCAATGAGATCACAGCTACGAATAACAACAGGTAATTCTATCAAACTGTTTAATGTTCAACTTGCACATACAGTCATAAATTACTGAAGAAAATAACTAGATAACTCTAGTGACTTTTTTTTTCCCTCAGTTCCAAGACTACCTTGAGCTATTTACTCTTTTCACTTGTCTTACTTACTGCAAGCTGAACACTGACCTGAAAGCATCGGATACAGAAAAGCACTTAAACATGCAGGAATTCCAAAGGGATACAAGGGATAGATCTACGTGAAGACTAGCATGTTCTCTTGAATCAAAATAGCCCACTGGAGCTGTATTTTTATGTAGTTATACTATTAGTGCAATGGAGAGACTATCTTTTAAGTATCTTTTAAAGCTCGCCTTGCCGTTTAGATGTAAAGCTCAGTCTTTGTAACTCCACAGAACCCTCAATGGACTCTACAGTCTCATGGAGGTCATGTTCAAAATCTCATCTCCTTTGAACTTCTAAAAGATCCGCTTATAACTACAACTTAACCTAGCTGATTAGTTTATAAGCAATACACAATGCTTCGCTCCTTGCCCTTTCCTCTTCCATTCTGTTTTGTCTGTTCTTAGACTGTGATTAGGGACTGCCTTCCTCAACAGGGTGAAATCACATATTAAGGACAGTGCAAAAACACGCACTACTCCAACAGCTTTGAGCTTAAGCCACTCTAATGCATTTAGGCCAATCTCACTGCAAAACCCATTAAAGCATATGTTGAGGGACTGACAGTTGCAAACCAATGTTGACACTGCCCGTATTACCTTTTTATCTTGTGAATCCAAAATATTATCTAGCCATTTGTATAAATAGCCGTCAGATGAGAGCCCGACGTTATCTGCAACAGGGCCACAACACAGTACAGCAGACATAGCCTTTAGAAAGTAATTGAAAAACACTATATTTTAATAACTCAGACACAGGAAGTGCTTGGTAGAAGCCCATTAAAATATCAGAAAACTAACTTCTATTCAGCCAAGGAAGGAAGACCAAGGCTAATAAAAACACTGTTTAACATCTTATTCAAGAAATTATCAAATCACATTTTTCTCAACTCCCAAATACAAGGAACTGCCAATACTGAAATGCTGACATACCTAAGAGTTAATAAGTAGGTCTGATTGTTAATGTATTTTTACATGAAAGCCTTTCTCCTTCGGTAATTGAGGACTAAAGTTATGGGAAATGAACATTTAGTAGTAATTTTAAGAAATTCCTATAGTGAGTGCAATAGTTTACAATACGGAAAAAGCCAAACTGTCAGAAGTACACGTGCAG
Source organism: Aramus guarauna (assembly GCA_013400195.1). NCBI lineage: Eukaryota > Metazoa > Chordata > Aves > Gruiformes > Aramidae > Aramus > Aramus guarauna. Next base: position 277,905 of record VXBL01005640.1, on the reverse strand, counting down.
GTAGAAGAGAAAAAGAACTAAGGCATGAATGACAAGGATGTGAAAACCACATCCAAAAAGCCCAAATGTTAAATTTGCATTAGAAAAGTCAACATAACAATCTATTTCCAAAATTCAAAAAGTGCTGAAATACCTTTAATGCACAGTATTGGTGTCTGTTTATTCGCATATTCCTATCACTGTATCTGTCCAAGGGAGTGAACATGATACTAAAAGGACCTGCCCAATGACTGAATAACATAAATAGACTGTGGCGTAGACTCTGCTGCGGAAAGACACTTCTTCTCTGGTGTACTGTAAGAAAAGCACACAGTTAGACACACTCAACATTCTTTGAAATAAAGTATGTAAACCAGAAACAGACCCAAACAATGAACATAAAAGGAAAAAAATCAATGTACAGACACATTATTTCAACATCAGAACAGCTGGATGTAAGTTTACTGTTGTTCTGTTTAAATGCCACTAGTGTACAAGAATCAGCTATTTATTAGTCTAGAAAATTTAAATGCACTGCCAAGCAACAAGACTTTTTAAGAAAATTACTTGCATGCTTCCAAACAGAACCAAAAATATCTCGCAAAAACTCACGCTGCAAAAGTTATATTAAAAATTGATGGCATAAATTATTTTTCTGAAAGTATTCTAAAATTTCAGAGAAAAAGTGATTTTTTTTGTTTGTTAAGTTTTTGTTCCTTTAGTTTTGTTTGGTTTGCTTTTTTTTTTTTTTTTAAATGTACTGCATGTTAAAGACAGTCATCAGAAGTTATTAAAGCATTTTTACATACCTGGAACATTTTGAATGATATTTGCCACTAAGGCACTAAAATGGCATCGGATATCTTTCAATGTATCGGAATCCTTTTCATTTTCTGCTTCTAGGAGTTGTCTCGTTAGATCAACATACTCAAGCAAAGTGTTGTTGAGGGAATGTGTTTCATTATCAAGGCCACCACTTGCACTTAAAAATAAAAATAAAATTAAACCCCCTCCCCATCAAGTAGTAAGATAAATACATGCAATGAGTTTTGAAAACAATTCTTATTTTTTTCTCTTTAAAAAAACCCCTACAACCTCATCAATGCAGATATTTAATTCAAAGTCATTTCTTGTGTTAAATAAAAAGCTCCAGTGAAAGCAAACTAACTAGTCCTTAATTGCTTGCCAGCTTCCACCGCAGAGTCAGACGGGCCTCAGAGAAAAAAGCTGACAAAGTTTCAGGGAGCAGACTGTGGTTAGGAGCTATTTTACATATGTTAATTCAACACCAGTGAGTACCTTAAAAGATAAGAAGGGAGAGTACAATTTTAACAGCTGGACTCTGAAAAATCAGCATGCCAAAAGGAAGAAAAGCTTTTTAGCAATGCTTCTGAGGCAACATTCTGAAATATACTGTAATAGCTTCTTAAAGATTGAGAATTTCACACTGATTATATTCCTAAGGTTGACAAATACGTATTTAAGTATCATTGTCTAACAGAATGGGAGGAGCTAACCTAACCATCTCCTAACCTACTTGCTCTTATACAATTCCACCTGCATAGAAAAAGCATTTGTAAAGAGACATGTTGAACATATGCGAGAATTTTAAGTTTTCTTTCAAAGAGTCCCTACACAAGTAGGGTAAACTGAGAAAAAAAAACCCAATCCAATTAACATTCTGCCTCCCTCAGAAAGGAAAAAAGTCCAATACTAATGAACAGTACCCTTCTCTGAAGAGGACACACTGCCTAGTGCCAGGACTCTAGCTGAGGAAGAATTCCAGACTGATCATAGCATAATTGTAACTGGTGTTTTCTGATTCATGTAACTAGTGCGATGCTTGAGCACATGCAAACAAAAAGGAACATGACACACTGCCTGTTCAGAGCAACGTCCCAGGGAATAGTAGCATTTTAAATAAAAAGACCACTGTGATAAAAAGCATAGGGGAGGGAGGGATTTGCAAGCCAGTAAAATTCCAAGTTTTATAAAGTCATGTCTACTTATTTAGTGGTATACTAAAACTCACTGAAGAATTTTGCATGCTTGTTATACTGGGTCATAAGAATACTAGTGACTTAATTCAGAAGCATAAACATCATCATCTCATCAGTGCTGCCCCTACCTGTGACTAATGACACCAGCATCTGCCAACAGTTCAAATATTCGTACTAGTTGTACTCGTAAAATATCTCGACGCCTGCGCCGTTTCATGTTCTATTCAACAGAGGAAACACAAAATTAAATGAAGTAGAGGAAAAACTAAGTATAAAACCAGTGTATAAAAGCATTATTATATCTGTACTACAACTGGCATCAATTATCTGGGGTGGCAACATTTTAAGATGAGTTACCAAAATTACTAGCAATTTTAATAAATGAGACAATGAACAAAGTTTTTCCCTGTTGCAACTCCAAGATATACTAGGTTTGCTATTACATGTATTATCAAAATAATGTTTTTATCAGTCTCCTGTCACAATCCTGTCACAAAGTGCAACACACAAAACAATAAACTGAAGTATAAATGCCAATCTTTCCACATATTTGCATGCAACACTGACTAAACACACAATAGCCCAGTAACATTTTGAAACAGAAGTTATGTTCCTTCCCATCATCTGCATTTAATTACAAATTTATTACTAATAAGAGTACGACAGTTACCACCAAAAATACTGAGTAATCATCTCTGAGTTTGTGTTTGCAGAGATTATTAATTCTATGAATACCTACTGAGGCTTCTAAATCCAGCTGTAAAACATGCTCTCCATCAGAAAATTCTTAGTCATAGCAGTCAGTCAGGTGAGCTTACAGCCCTTCTCATTTAAAAAAACCCCAAAGTTGGTAGACAGTAGAACTCAATTCTGTAACTTAGGTACTACTAATTGTAGGCATGTTACTGATGATACAACAAAATAACAACTGTGTAAAACTATGCTTAGGTAAAAGGAATTAAAAGAATGTGGAAAAGGTTACAATAATTTTTTCATCATTTGAAACAAAATGTCTTTAGTAGAGGAATAATACAGAGGTCAAAACAAAGCTTTTCTAATGTAAACATCTCACAATCATTTTAAGAAGTAACATCTTACCTTTTTATCTGGTATACTGACAGGTTTTAGGTGCAGAAATTAAAGAACATAGGTAACAACATTTCTTCACCACCATTTGTGAGAAGACAGTTAAAACTGTGTACTGAATATAGTGGAAAATATCTAATTACCTCTGGCCTTCTTTCAAGTGCTTCCTTAATTATAGGATGTAATTCTTCTATTAGTTCCCTGAATTAAAATTATAAAAACAATCATTAAATTAACATCTCAACTAAAAGATGTTTCACAGCAACTGGTGTTACAGTATAACTTAAAACACTCCCAGGTTTTCCTTCTTTACCTGTAGGCTTCTGAAATAAATCAGCATTTAAAAGAGATGTTTCCTAGAGAGATATTTTCCTAATTTAAAGACAGACTACTAAACAGATGTCTCAATTACCACTAAATTTGCATTCACCAAGTATCATGGCGTATTTCTGTCACAGTTTATTTTCATTTTCAGGGTTTAACAAAGCTTTACGGTGCAAAGAGATACTATTAGGAAAAAAAAAAGATGGCAGCTTATCATACAATGCTCTTTCAGTTCTCATGATGCATTTAGCTGTTAATAGAGATTGTTTCTTTAAGGCTAATAATGCTATGTTGATTAGTCAGATTAGTCTCTATGAAAACTAAAAAGCAATAAGAGCACAATTATGATTTAAACTGCTCAGTAGATCTTCAGAGTCATGGGGCAAAGTCATGCTTTACTCCTGGTAGGAGAGTAAAGTCAGACATGATATACAATTAGAAGATTATCAAAGGAGTAAAACAGAATAAGAGTATAACAGTAAAACTGAAGACTGAAGTTTCAAATATATCTTTGGCTCCTCATCTGCCATAATATGGGACACATGTGATTGGAGGGAAGAAGCATCTCATTGAAAACCAGGAGTGTTACCAATCCCTGGTTTCTTCTGCAGAAGCAGAACTGGTTGCTACAGTATGGTACAACTTTATAACTCTCCATTATAAGAGGCTGGCTGCTGTCAGACAACATCTGATGCTGGGCACTGGCCTTCCCAGAAAGTTTTCTTCCCCTCAGATGTTCTCCCTCTTCATCCATCCTCCATAAAGAGAGAGCTTTCAGTTGAGAACAGTGGCATAAAGATGAATTTTAAAACTCATGGCTTCCTGGCACAGAGCTGCCTTTTTACCTCAGTGGATTTGTACTACACATTGACAGTACAGCACATTAGGATCTGAAGAAAAGTAAATTTCAGTTGAGGCAGGAATGCCACGATGGCTAGACAGACCATTTCGAATTCAACATTTATATAGACTTGTCACAATAGGGTAACTAAAACTTTTGGATTATGAGCTGAATCCAAATACGTGTATGAAATTAAATTGACAGAACAAGTGACTTCGCACCAATTTAACTCTGCTACAGGAGATCACAGTTACGAGCACCCAACATAATCCACATGTCATTGGTACATCATATGAGAAAGGTGTATTAGTTATGAAGTTAAGGGAAGCTTACTCATGAAGAAAAAGGGGGGTGGGGACGGACACATCACAAATTTCAGAAGCTTCAGCATTAGTCAAAAAACAGTTTAACTGGTATTGTTTTTCAGCTTGATCCAAAAGTCTCTTTTTAGAATACAGTTATCATGAATCTCCTACACACAAAGTGCTCAGAAACATATGATGTTGGCAATACCAATAAGGAGAGTTTAGTAACTCTTACAAACATGACCATCATTAACATTTCAAATGTTAATAGTCCACACAGCCTGTTCTTTCATTTAAGGGCAGCCTTTAACATCAATAAAAGGCAGCTGTTTATTGTTTCAACTAACTTCTTTTTCTTTATGTAGACATGACCTCTACATGTCTATCTAATAAAGATTATCAGAGGTTGAAATAATTTTATCACACCACTAAATGCTATGAAAGAATAATGGTAATCCGTTTTCACAGCTGTTTTAAAATTATGAAAAGAAAAAAAAACCCCAAACCTTTTTTTCTGAGCTCTGACTCCCCAGCTTTGTAATCCATTAGCATAAAAACAGATGAAACACCAGTTACCTAAAAGCTCCTGGGTTGGTCCTGCCAAGTCCCAGCACAAGGGATTCTGTAATTTCCATGCTCTCAGAGCGCATCATTGGAACTATGTGCTTAAACAGGGAGGAAGGGGATGGAATGCCAATGATCTAAGAAAAAAAACAGAAGAAAAGAGAATGAAGTAGTTACCAAACAATCAGGTGGTGTTGACATTAAAACATCTACTGTAATTTAACAGTCTTCTCACACTGCTCAGCGATTTAAAACGGTAAAAATGAAATTTTTGATCTTTGACATGGAAAAAGACTTTCTGAAATAGTAAAGTAGTATTAACTACTTCCCCATTCCTTGTATAATTGAATTTTCATTGTCAGATGACAATGAATGGCTCAACACGATAAACAGATGCTTTGCATGTTTACTGTATCTGCCCCTCCTTAGGGACAGGTAGCAGACTTCTTGTGTCCAACTCCTTAGACTCCATTGTGGGTCTCACAAAGAACAAAGCTCTCATTCTACAGTTTCTCAGATTTAGGGAAAGGATCTTGATAACAAACAAGTGGAATAGGCTGCTTCTGCCAAAAATGTGTCTCATAGGCCATGAGTTATCTACACCTCCACTGTACCTTCTACAAGAAGCTGAAAAGGAAAAGAACAAAAAGAAGTAAAGAAGCAAAAAATCCCTAAAACAAACCTGCAGGTGATAGGAAGCAAGGCAGACAGAAAACTGTCTGTGGTTGGGAAAAGCATAACAAGATACATCATGGCGGAATAGGTCACTGCTTCAGTTACTGAGGTGAGAGGCTATTTGCTCAGAATTGCAGAAGTCTACTGACAGCAAAACCACCTCCTTAATGGTAAACAAAACATTTCCTCATTACCACTAAATAAGACTTTACAACTGGGTTAATGTTCTCTTGACATGATGAGATTCTGTGTTAAAAAAAAACATAAGCAGAAAAGCCTCTACAGCACAGATTGGGAGAAGCGAACAAAACCACTATCCTAAACAAATGAAAAGCAATGTGTGTGAAAATACATTTCAGTATAAATTACACCACTTTCAAAGAATCATGACAGTTATTCTAAGCCTCAGGTCTTTCTACTTCCAACAACATGTAGGCTTATTTAGAGTAAGGATTAGAAAAACCTACTCTTGAGTCAATGCTATAACCACTGTCAGGAGTAGACGCCAGCGTCTCAGGAGGGGAACATCTCACAGAGCCTGTGGAGGTGGAGGAGTTTGAAGAAGATGCTGCACTGCAGCAAAGAATCAGGTAGTTTCTCCAGAGCCCAATATAGGAGTCACTGCTTGTAGTAGTATTCACTTTCTTTGCATTGATAGGGCTGCTATTAAAAACAAAACAAAACACCTCAGTATACTAAATAAAGCTTACCAGGTCTCCCTTTGTTTTGCTACTGAATTTATTTTTCAATTAGGTACAATGCCATTGCTTCCAAAATTGTTAACACAGTAAACTCTGAATAAATTATTCCGATTAGACCTGTACATCAATAACATATGCTTTTATAGCCAAATTTGTTGAACTACGATATGGCCAAAGGCACGAATTAATTAAACTTTACAGCAAATAACTTTTTTCTAGATAGAACTGCTTTAAATTTTTGTTACATAAAGCTGAATTAAACCCACAGAAAATATTAACAGGGCATATGTCACCTCACTGAAACATAATGACATTATGATGATGATAAATGTTGAAAGAATACTCATTTTAATATATTGTATTTACTTTAGGAATTAACTTACTTGATATCCACTTGTGGAGACAGCAGTTGGAGTCTGGTATAAGCAAACGTCCAAGCGTAGCTTACAGCTGTTGGGCAGTGTTTTGGAAGATTTTCCTGTTTCATAAAACTTGAGAGGCTTATAATCCATGGGTCTTGGCCTTGAGTCACATGTGCAAATATCCATATATGTGATGGACTGACCACATCAAACTGGTGGCTGATTGGGGAGGAATTCCAGTCAGCCAGAGTTTGCAAATCTATTGAACTGGGACAGTACAGTAAAGTAGTCTGTGTGCACAAAAACAAAGAACAAGGCAATAAATATATATAAATATATATTAAATAACAACCTCTTTGTTGTTAAATATCTAATAAAGTATTAGTGTCAAAACCACATTTGGAATAGATAGAACATATTACTTATGTGTTGGGTTGTGTTTTTTTTTACAGAAGTTCCTAATGTAAGCAGTTATATAAATGTGTTGTTTGGGAAGGAACAGGATATTAGGAAATAGCAAATTCTAGAAAAAAGCCCTTTCACTCATGATGACTTAAATTCTTCCAAAAGATTCGGGACTCTGAAAGCCTTACTACTGAATTCCAACCTGTTTCCTAAACCTAAAAACAGAACTTCTGGCTTTTTCTGTTCATTAAAAAAAACAACCAAATTTATTTTTTTCTAGTTCTACTGTTTAAGCATTCCTACTTAAAAACAGGCTTCTCCTTGATAATTAAGAGTTAATGATAAATATGGAATTCAGTTGTTATTCATTGACAGTTATTACAGCTTTCATCATGGATAAAGGACACATTAACTGTTAGACACTGTATCACTGCAGAAAAAAGTAGTGATCTTTCTTTCAAAGAAATTGTAATCTATGAGCAAGATGAGAAAAAACAGATACAGACACAGCTGTCTGTGTGTGTATGGTGGTAATAACAACACACTATTGATCTGAAAGCATACGATGGTGGTGTCAGCCTCACAACATTCCTCAAGTTTTTTGAGGTGCCTTTTTGTTTGTTTGGTTGGGGGTTTTTTCTTTGTTTTAAGGTGATAAACTGCTGATAAAGTTAGCATGAACATAGTGACACTATCACTCAAAATATATACAATTTATTTGGGATGGTTTTGCAGAATTACCTCATCTTGCATCCAACTTAACATACTCTCCTACCTGGTCAGCCCCAGTGAGATGGATAAAACTCTCCAGGATAGTAGCACTTAGTCTGTCCATGACATCAATAGCCAAGTCATCATCACTCTACAAAAGACAAAACACAAAGCATAAAAAGCTCAAAGTCAAGAGAAAAAGCATTTTCATTAAGCAGTCACAAGAATGTGTCATCGATTCTCACCTTAGAAATGTCTAAAAGTGTGAACAAGGCCCTTATTTCTCTGAGAACGCTGACAGCTAATCTCCTGGTGGCAGGCCTTGTGCTGCAAAGGATGACTAAAGCAAAGCCTTCCACCACGTGAAATACACTGGAATAAAGGGTCCTCTCCAGAGGAAGGGTATGGGCAGCCCCATTGGATACACCACGCTAAGAAAAAGATTGCAGAAGTTAAGCAAATTAAGAAAAAAAAAAGTAAAACACAACCAAGCTACAGTCCCATTATTGGCAATGGCAGAATTAATCATCTGGTACCTTCTTTGGCTACTAGTCAAATTTTGCATTATGAGAATGACATAGTATCATCTATCTCTCTGAATTCAGTCCGAACAAGTATCACAAGAAAGTCTTTCTTATTTCACTTTCTCACGAGAATGATGCAGTGAGGGCAAAATTAAAAATACATAAGTAATACTCTTACATATAGGATTGTATAAAATTATTTGAACCCTTTCTGTTCATTAAAAAAAACCCAACGTATTTTTTTCTAGTTCTACTGTTTAAGCATTCCTACTTAAAATATTTCCAGTTACACATGATGACTGTTGAGGTAAGCAAAAATGTGGCCATGAATTAGTGTTTAGGGAATACTTAATAATATTAAAGTAATTTTTTGGCAAAAATGCTGATTTAAAATAATAGGTCTAAAAATCTTCAAGCACTGAAAGAAAGTAAGCTCAATTTTTATTACTTAACAAAATTAATAAAGACTACTAATAAAATTGTATGTAGATTCAAACTACGTTTTAACATCAAAGGACTTTATTTAGAAATACCTGAGAATCTTGGTTTTTATTGTGCATTTGGGCTGCTTGTTTCCACTGATTTATGAGCTGCACTAACATTTTTACTGCATTGTCAAGAAGCGTTGGGTGGACATCAGTCACTTCACGCACAATAAAATATACAAATCCTGAAAGAACATCTTCCCGCCAATCTGGAAAATCAAGCATTAATGCTTGGAGAGTATTGAAAGCCAAGGCACGAAGTTCTTCATCCATATGAATTGTCAGCCTGTTTAGAAAAAACAGTGGTATCATCACCCCAGCCTTTATAAATTAAAGTTTGGTGTTAAGCCTTACTTCTTTTCTGTACAATGTAGAATACTTCCAACACAGATGCATTTTCTGCCCTGAATACATTTGAAACTGGCTACTAACAGAAGGCACTACTACTACAGCAAAATAATGCAAGACTTAGCAAAACTTTTCAAGAGAGATAGTCGAGTCTTTCAATATAGGCACATCTTTGCATGCATCTGAGCAATTCAGAGCTCAGTAAGCAGGCACCCTGTGATGTACAGGTTATTTTTGCCAAATTAAAATTGAAAAGAACAGATTATTTTTGCAGATAAAGCAGCTCAGCCCACTATGGCAGAAGAAACTTATCCAATACTGCATTATTACTTAATATTTCATGTCTTTTAAGTGATTTTTGACACTGAAGAAAAAGTGTTAGAAAAATTTTATTCTCTCACATTATTACTAACTTTTTAAATATGTAACAACACATTATACGCTAAATGAATTTATAATTTCAAAGCTAAAAAGCTATCCTGAATTTTTGCACCAAGACCATTCTTCTATTAAAAATAAAAAAGTAAAGACGACTGTCTGCGTGTACCACAACCACATATGCTTACTGAATGCTCAGTCTAGCTACCTGCAAACACCTGGCTGTCCAGTTGTCTCAACTACTTATCAGTACTGATAAGGCACGTTCGATTTAAATTGAGGTAAGAGAGGGAAGTATATGCATAGTGTTGGATAAAAAAAATAAAAATGGAAGAAGGAAGCAGGATTAGTAGAGAACAAGGAAAAAAGTTTACTGTAAGTGTCCTGTCTCACATTTTGGTAACATCAAACAAAAATGCCTTTATAATTGTTTCCAGTATTAGCAACAGGAAGAGGAGAAAGAAGGAGGAGAAAGAAGGAGGAGAAAGAAGGAGGAGAAAGAAGGAGGAGAAAGAAGGAGGAGAAAGAAGGAGGAGAAAGAAAAAAAAAAAGAAGAAAAGTATGATAGTAGTAATGAAAAAACCAAGACAAGTTCAAAAAACCAAAGCAACAGAAAGAAATCCCTATTTTTCAAAAAATTGTCTATAAAGATAAATGCAGATCTTCCAGATAAATTTATGTCCTGCTACTCTGGCCAGTAACACCTGATCAGCTGCAGATGGTAAACAGGAATAGGAAGAACGGATTCTGTACACAGTGGTCTCACGCTACATCATGCACTGATAAACTCTCATCCACGAAGAGCAGAATTTAATTTCCCTTACCTTGCAAGCAATTCAATGAGGTCAGTCCTGCTCATGCCATCTGGAATCAGTCTTGGGATAGCAGCAATACAAGTTCTGAACAAATCTATCTTAGGTTTTCTCTCACCCCTACAAAAACAGTTTATAACCAACAAAACAACAGGAAAATCTACTTCAGTACACCACAAATAGTTTCAATTTCATGTCAAAACTAAGGAGCTAACAAAAATTTTTATAATTAATTAATAAAATTAGCATTCATTTAATAGTCAAGTAAAAAGTCAACAATTAAAATGTGTTCATGATGGCATCTGCAACTTTACAGCGTAAAAATATGACATAACTGTGACAGTGAAAATACTGTAATTCAGTACATACGTAATCATGTCTTCAGGTTCCTTATTGGACATCTGCACACTAGTCATGCACATGGGCCTTCCAACTTCTTTGTCCAAATGCCTAAGAATGCTATCTAGTGCTTTTCTGACTTGAGGGTAGTATATGGACATTCCTGTAAAGCCAAAGAGTTCCGATCACCTCTTTCATTTGTTCTCATTTAATTTTCACATTTTTGTTAAAATACTTCCCACTTACTCATCTTAGGACAAATTTCTTGTCCAAAAGATGACATGAAACATACACTTTAAGTGTAAAAAGAAAGGCACGTTACGTGAGTAGCAGTAGGTATTATATGAAAGAAATTTCTTTCATAAAGAACATAAACAAGGAAGCAACCATTAGTTGCTTTTTCTGTTTTAGTAAAATACTAAATTCCAAGTATTTTACTTGTAGTTTAAATTTTACATGTTGAGACAGTCCTTTAGAGACAACTACCTCATCCACAGTAGATCAACAGAGCACAAGGATAAAAACTGTTTTACTCCACTTCAGCTGTGGCACATTTGGGACATTCTAGAGTGACATCAAGGGAACAAAAATTGCCATGCTATTTACCACACTAATTGCACTCAGGCTTCTTTGTGCTAATCTGGCAGTGCAAAACAATTTTTTAAAAAGCCACAGATTTGATCTTAGATACCCAAACGTCAGTATTTTCTAGCAACCCTCCCTAAAGAATCAAAGCAATTCTGTTAAAACAGACTATCATTAGATTATCACTAACAAAATAAATACAGAAATAAAATTACACAAATGTACTGCTTGAGAATAATTGAGAATGTATACACACACACTGGAATGCCAAATTACAAAGGATACAACATACCTATAACTTTTGCTTCCTCATCTGTCAGTGTTTTATTAAGAAAAATTTTCTTCACGCGCAGAGTATTTCCTGAGGGAAGAACAACTCCTGTTGTTGGCATTGGTGGTTCACCATCTTTCTGCTGCAAGCTGTCTGCTATGACAAGGAAGACTCTGAGGCCAATATTCATCCTCTTCAATAGCAAAAAAGGGAATAAAAGGGAAAGAGAAAACAGAAGGAATCATAACATTAAAGTAACATTGATGAGGGAAAACATGAATTGCATTTTTCCGCTCTTTTAAACAGACACCAGTACGGTTCCAGTAGGACAAGCATTATTTAAACGTTACCTAGGAGGGTAACGAAAGTAACAAGAATAAAGTTTAGGCCTTCAGTGCCTCCCCACAACTCTGATTCCAGTTAACTGACTCAACACAGGCTAGTATACCAAATATTTTAGAGTACAGGGCACTAAAGGACTTAATATGAATTTCAAGAATTACATACTGAAGACAGACATTGCTTAAACATTCCATCTGTTAGATAGGGTCTTGAACCAGAAGAGCTAGGTACAACTTCCCTGAAAAAAGGCTTTACAGTTATACTGTAACAAAAGTTCATACATACAGAAGGAAATTATTGTTGAAATCAGTCTCAACTGTTGCACTGCTGCAAGGGTACTCACCAGAAATGAAACAGCAATTGTGCACAACTACAATCACTGCTTTAGTTTTAGCAGAACTTCCCTTCAGATATTTATTAATCTGCTTTCATCACAGCTCAATAATAGTTAACCTCTTTCCCCAAAAAAATCCCTCGATGCTCTATTCTTGCTGCATGCAAGTAATGAGCTTTTATTACCTCTGGATTAATAGTGAAGGTTTTAGGTGATTTTCCAACACTAAGAAGATCGAATATTATTTCTTTCATTGCGAAATCCAAACGTTCCTATAAAGGAAAATAGATTGATATGATCATCTCTTTTCTGTTAGTATGCATAGTTTGATTTCTTGCCTTTGCACAGGTGCTGGATATCATGCCTTAAAAGTTTAAAAAAAATTAAAAAGTTTTAAAAAATATTCCTTTTTTCCTATTTATTCTTATGACTTAATGTTCTTTTTTAAATATAGTACAATTCAACACAGCTCGTCCCCTGATATGGTTGAACCATTTCTCCTGAAAAAATTCCCAGGAAATTCTGGTCAGGTCAAACACATTTCTACAAATGAGCTGAACTGTTTTAAGATAACTAAAAATTAGAGATAAAAAGAGGGAGTGCTAGGAAACAAATATAATAAACAGAGAAGGGTTGCATGTCCTGCCTCATCCCTGTATGACCAGAAACAAATCATTTTGGAAGCTGAAGCATAGACAAGCTATCTGTAAGACAGGAAAACATGTCTCTAATCTATAAGGTTATAGATGAATGAGAGTTTATCTTGTGAGATCATATCCTGCATGTTGCTATTGAGATAACAGAAGCACCTAATATATAAATCGTAATGCAATACTGCATGCATTCCATATTTTTTCTGTCTACAGAGCCTGGTCTCCAGGCTAAACATAAGTGGATATTACTGTTCAAATGCCTTGTCCCTTATAAAAATATTACAATGGCACATAATAATTAGAGTCTATATATATCCATATACGCACAATAGTGTAATAAAAATGAACATATTAATCATCATAATGTTCATACACAAAAGTTACTGAAGTTCAAGTCAAATAATTTAGCCACTACTAGAAACAGAATGAGCCTTTCATTTGTTATACATATTTCAGGAAATTCTAGTCAAAATATAAGACCATTAATTCAGTGCAAATATTTCAAAACCTAACCTTAAATTTACATTTCTTCCAAATAATGTTCATCCCATTCTTATAGTTCTACCTGACATATTCTTACCTGAGCAATGAACTGAATAATCTTCACAAATATATTCAGAGGTGTGTCTCGTGGGACCACACTACGTGATCCTTTTGGAAAAAGTGCTGAAACAATGCTCATGAGACGGCTACAAGAATTTAGAAACAAAAAGAAATTAAAACAAAACCCCAAACTTTTAAAAATAACTTTTTATGACAGTACAGATGCTACAGTTCAAATCTGGAAAACTGAAATAATATAGAAGCATATGGCAGGTAGGACCACCTACACAAAGTTACAGCCCTGTACTGTCACAGGCAACAGTACCATGGGTTCATTTATAAAGTGACCAAGATCCTACTTTACACTAGTTAGAAATAGTCAGGAGGAGCGGCAAAATCTGAATGGCTATTCCAAATTCTCATAATGCTCATTTATAAAGAAAACCTTTTCATTTCCAGCCCACAGTTAGTGATGGTCACTTCATATCCATATATTCATATTTGTTCTTGTACCATTAGTGACTTTTAAATTTCCTGCTGCTTATCTCTCCGCCCTCTTCTATTCCTGCAAAGACAATCATAGACGACTTTCTCCTCATCAAAGTAATCAAGTTCTTTTGGTGTTCTCTATTAAGATGAAGTCTTTGTTCCCCTGTTTAGTCAAGTAGACCACCCCTGAGCTGGCTTCAAGATCTCTTTTGAGATCACTAGGGGGGAAAAAACCTCCACCAATCAATAGTTTAAAGTCATTTGCATCATGAACTCACCTTTGAGTTACAGTGTTGCTTTCACATTTTATTCTAATAACATAAACCCACAATAACCTATACAAAGATTCCAGTGCAACTCGGGACATTTTGGGATCTTTATTCTGTAAAATAAATGAAAAATACAGTTACTGTTGCCTGTGAGACACTCAGAAAATTCTATTATTACTCTTTTGACTTTTGACAATATTTTCAATTTTTTTTAACCATGAAAACTGGTGTGTTTAATACTGACTACAAGTTTCAATGTGTTTTCAGAAAAACAACCCTGTATTGCGTATTTCCAATACTACCTGAATATTTAAGCAACAATTCCAGATTATTTTACACGTGTTTCTCACTCTGAGAGCAGATGAGTAACTTAAAAGCACATATTCCTCTTGAGATGAACACCAAGGGTGTGCTGCTTCCAAGAACTTTTCTCAGAAAGCCACCGGTAACGAATACCTACTTTAGAGCAAAGTAACTTCTAGTTTGCCTGAAGTATGGGAGTAGCTGCTTTGGATCAGGTACAAAGTCTAAGTCCATCATTCAGTTTATGACATCAGACAGTAGCAGGTGCAGAAGAAAAGAGTGCAAAACAGGGCAGGCACACAAGGATGCGTCTCTGGGTGTGCACTGCAGGCTTCACCCAGCTTAGCTCTTTCCTGTGGGCTGTATTAGTGTTTACTCACTTCCAGTTATTGTACTCACTTCAACTGTTATTCTAACAGTTAACCTAGGTTTTTCTTGAATTAATATAAAATCTTGTGGCATAATTCAGTTTAAATTATGCACTGTATGAGAAACAATTACTTTTTGTCTTAAAGGGGCTACTAAGAGTTTACCTTTGCTCCTCCTAGCTATTAGGCTGTATAAAACAGCAAGTAACTAACATTCTGCACGCTAACTCCAGCAATCCCTTTTACAAATAGTGATTTTTGGTGTATTTATAAGCTTGAAGTGTCCAGTGAGATTTCTTGGAATTGGCCATACGTATGATCTTATGAACAGAATAAATGATTCCCAGTTGTCATCTTTTGAGGCATTCTTTCAATGAAAAAACCAACCAAAACCAACCAAACCAAAACCAAGAAACCCCAAAAACCCAAACAAAAGCAAAAAAAAACAACAACAAAGGAAACCCATCCCAATCTCCAGTGAAGTCTCGTTTCAAGACATATCTATATGATGGCTTGAACCTAACCAATTTCACTTTTCGTGGCCTCTACCACTAGCAAATGAGTGAGAATAGCAGAGTACTTTGTCCTCCAAGGACAAGTAGGGTGCAATTTCACAAAGGGTGTAAGTGGATCTAAGACCACACTGTTCAGAAAGAGATGGTCTCATCCTTGGTTCCCTCTTCTGCAATCTCACTGCTCCCTTTGCATTGGCTCTAGCAGTAAGAAAGGTCAACTCACATCAGTAAGGTAATCCAGATAATTTCATGGCCACGTCTGTGCAATAGACTACACAAAGGAGAGTAATTTGGATGGCTTTAACACAGGTGGGTCGGGACAATTGGTTTGGGCAGCAGCTTACTTTAAGAAAGGCTAAAAGTCTATCACAAAAATTAAAGAGGTGAAAGTGGTGCTTCACAGACCGATAACATACATGACTGGTTATGAGAATATTAGAGGAATAGCTTAACCCAGTCTATGTGAGTGATAATGCTGTTCTACCCTCCCTTCACACTCATCAGTGTGTTCCTGCTGTCGCCTCTGAAATAGCACGCCTGCAACTAGGCAGCGGGTAGATTTAGGAAGGTGATCTGGACAAAAACTAACCAGCAAAATGTTACATGTGTCCCTGGTTAGTATTCAGACAGGTAACTGTCCCACTGTCCAGTTAATTTACCAGCTGCACTAATGTTAGGAAGAAGCAAACACTCATAATTGCATGAGAGAGTGAAACTGTGATAGCTTTGATTTTAATCAACTTAAACAGCAAAACCCCCATAATATTATTACTTATATTAATCTACAGGCCAACAGTTCTTGACGTTCAAAGTAGGCTGGTGAATTCATTGGTACACGTATTATCAAAGTCTATCTGAAATGCGGTGTCTAGAACAGAGTAATGCTTCAGTTTTCTTATTTCTGATATTCCAAAGGGGAGCTTAATTTACAGGTCCAGAAGAAAACCAAAAATTTACTATTGGCTTTCAACCATCCAATCAAAAAGCGGTATACATAGCAGATATTTTACCATGGGTTAACACCATTCCATCTGTTCAGAGGTTTATCATCCAATACAGCTACTTCTGATTAGTTATGACAAAGTTAACTTCTTTTTTAAATAAAAAAAAGAATACATGAGGAGACATTCACCTTTTAAAACAGGGTTACAAAATAAACACAGCAGTTCTTCTAATTTCTTAAGCACTGAAAATTTTCATTATCTCTTCCTATAACTAGGAAACGAAACAAATATGCCAGAAGAAAATGGCTTTTTGGGTCTAATTTATGGCACACTTCTTGTATACTTGGTGTTAATATATTAGTATCTCCTTTTCTCTCTGAGATGACTGCAACTACAATATAGCACATAGGCCTATGTAACTCACCAACCTGGCTGAACTGCAGTCATTTTGGCTGATGCCTGTCAGATTTTAAAGTACTCTATCTGAATTTTTTTTTCCAAACATAGTTTTGTTGAAATTCCTAAAAATTTAACATAAATTATATCAGTGGACTATGGAATAAGTGGTCAAGAACTGAATCACTGTTACAAACCCCAAAAAAGTAAGAACAAATCTACAGTAGTCTTACAAGACACATTAAGATGAGTCAATGAAACATATCTCAATGAAGGCAAGAAATAAAACAGCATTTTTTCCATGTTAGTCAAATGTAGTCACTTACTGAATAAAGTACTTTTTAATACTGATGTTAAACTTTTCTTCTGTTCTGAACTAAAAGAATTTCTACTTTTTAAAACCTGCAAAACCAACAGTGTAAAAGTCTTTCAAGTTAGTGTACTGCAAGTCGTTATAGTAAATCAGTTTCACATTTTTTTATTGTGAAAATGTTTTCAAGTTTGCTCACATGCAAGACACTTTTTGAAATGAATTAACAGAAAAAACCATACATCCAAATAGGCAGTTTACTTCCAGTGGAAACATGCACTGTTGTTCAGGGAAACTAGCTGTGACATTGATGCTCAACCTCACAAAGCCACATTTTCACCCTCAAGGAAAAAACAATACTAGACAATTTTCTGTTCTTTCTCCTTTACTCCCTGGCAGGAAAAATAGATCTTTGAAAGGTTAGCTATTCTTAGTCCTGTTGCCTCTTAACATACTAACAGCAGTTTTACAAAGAAAGGAAAGCACAAAATACAACAATTAACATAAAAAACAAAGTATCTATATGAGACAAAGCAACATTTCACTGAGTTGTAACAACATATTAACTCACCTGCAGTGTTTCTATTTGTTTTCTGATACTGTTGTTAGATGGCATCTAAATAAAGCAATGTGAGACAGCAAAACATAACAAACATGAGAATGGGAGGCACATGCATGTTAGATGAAAAAAAAGCACAAAACCAACAGATAGCTGTCTAGTAAGGACTCTATTCAGTAGAAATACAGGTTTTGCTGTAGTGGCAGAAAACGTTCCTCCAACTTTCAAGGTTTTGTGGTAACACACACTAAGGTTAAACTGTGAAAAAAAAAAAAACAACGAATTCTTTTCCACCCAACAGTGGTGCAGAATGATAGGCATTTTTCTCTCCTGTTTCAGCAGCTTGCTTAAATGTTCCTTCCTCTGCCCGGAAGAGGTGGCAAGGATACCACGACAACTCAGCATCATCCAAGAATCTATCAGCTTTCTGACAAACCTGCTAAAATTAGTCTATCTAAATACTAGTCAAAAAGCGAGAAAAACGTTTTACAATACTGACCCAGTGTTATTGTCTGCTGAACAAAGTCGGAATTTTGCCTATGCTACAGTGTGTAAAGAAATGCCCTGCTGGGCTCAATGCTGAAACAGCATCCCAATTGCTTTGTGGAACAAGGCCAGCTATATGCGTGCCAAGAGAAACCCTTTGGTACGCTCCAGGTCTAAACTGACTCCTACAACTCACTTATCTATTTGCATTGATCCAGACCCAGAGCTATTTAATCCTTGCTCATAGCAGTGACAGCAGGAAAGAAAAAAGAAAAAAAACCCAAACCTAGGCTTCCTCCTTTCAACAAGGCGGGGATGTTTTCCCCATGCACTATGCCTGCCTGCTTTGAGGATAACTAAAAGTAGTGTGCAAAGAACCCAGCACAAAGAGTTTATTTACAAGGGCCATAAATATTGCTGGTATTGGATCAGGATTCAGAGTGCTCTCAGGAGCACAATCACATATGACGTAGCACTGAAACACTGCAGGGTAGAGGAGGGTATGAACACACTGTGGCAGATGCACCCGCCCTGACAAAGCCTGTGGGAAAATCTTCTCGCCACAGTTTGAATGACGCCCGCAGGGCATTGGCAGTTTCAGCTGATGGGAGACAAAGCTGAGGTCTTTGGCCAATAGGGACCTACGTGACCACATATGACCACAGGTCAGATTCAAATTGGGTATAAATGGAGTCCTGCGAGGGGGTCATCTTGAGTCGGTCTCCCTCAGGGCAGCAGATCTGCGGTGGGAGGCTCTCCCGGTGGGTTGGGCTGCCACCCACGGTTCATCTTCTGTACAGATTGAGACACCTCATCTTACACAGGTGAGTGATTTTGCGCATTTTGGGTCATCAACCATACACCTTAGTAGCTCTTAATCAGCGGTGTAGTACTAATTTCCTGACCGACATCCTGAACCTGTGAATTGTTAATGTCTGTTGGAGCCAGAGTGATTTCAGTTACAACTCAGTTTCTTCCCTTCCATCTTGTAAAATAAATATTTTTTTTGTTTGATTGTTTGTTAACTGGACTGGCCTAGTTTGTGTGGTTCCATGACACATACTATACATCAGGTACTATGGAGCAACTGCAAAGATGTGAGCTTTTGCACCATGGCAAATGGGAAATTGCTTATTTCTGCCACCAAAGTGTGACCACATGGTGTTTATTGCTAGGTAAGAGTTTGCACTGGGCAGTAGCCAGGAATAAACTGAGCACCGTGAATCCATGACCTACATTACCTTTCCAGGACTTGCTAACGGGCATGTACTCTTCATAGAATATCTCTGTTACAGAGTCTAGGTGGTGTTGTTATCTCAATTGTTAATTTGTTAATTTTAAGTAACATGGTAGGGGTGGATGAACATTTTCAGTATTCCCAAAATTACTTGATTAAATAACAAAGACACTAGAGACAATGAATTTGGAATCCTTATTGCATTTTACATATTGAAGTAACTGCAAAAAAATAACTTTAGTCATTAGGAAATCAGAAAATAAAATGGGGAAGGGGAAATCTAAAAGACTAAACTGCTATGAAATTCAGATTTCTAAATTAATGAGATTACTTATTACAGACTGCATGCATTTAATTAGCTTCAGAAAAAAAGGAACACATTAATTCATAAGAAACATGAGGATAGCGGGGGTGTATTTTTCAAGATTAAACTCAACAATGTTTCTTAACAAGCGAGGCACCCAAAATAACAATAGTATTCAGTGGGCCAAGTTAAACCAAGCCATAAAATACCCTGAACAACTTGTTGATGCCACAGCATCAGAAGACTGCAAATTCTGAACTGCAGAAATTCATATGTAGAATTTCTGCTGAATAGAGCCTTACAGTACATGTGTTAAGCTGTTAGTGGTTAACAAAACTAAGTAAAATATAAAATGCATGCTCAGCAACTACCAGTTAAACTGACTGGCATTTATAGTTTTAATACATCCATTATCAGCAATGGACATTATGCCAGAAAAAAGCAGCTCCTAGATTGTAAGATTTCTTTTAAGCCTTAAAAACAAATGCAAAAGCAGCCTCCATAAGCAAAATAAACAACAAAACAAAAATAAAGGCAAATATTGCAAAAGAACTGAAAATGTTAGATGAAAAAATATACAAAAACCCAACAAGCAACAGAAAAGTGTGGAAGATGTCATGAAAACAAAATGACCCTTAAAAAACAATCCAAGCAGCTAAACCTGTTTCCTCCTGACTTCATGATGGTTTACATATTTTACTAACAAGCTTTGGAATTGTCACTCCTACCTAACCAGAATGAATATTGTGAAGGCAGATCAAGGAACTTATTAAAATTATCAAAATCAATACATTAGGCAAAATCATGAACTATGTTAATCAAAATTAAGGAAATAACACATACAACAATTAATGCTACAAGAAATTCACTAAAACAAATCCCCAATTTCTAAGTATCATGATCTCTTTGTCAATCAACTCATGTTTACAATCTTATCAACTGAAGCTGTGAGTTAAAGGGACACTGTAATTTTTACTTGGAAAATACGTATCACAGGCTGTAGACAAAATCTCTTTCCTGGACCCCCAATTAATTTCTATTCCTTCAACAAGTGAACAAGAGAGAGAACTTTTGCAATTACTATACATTCTACTTAGAGGAGTGGACAAGCCACTTATTTTCTCGCATATAATTTGCACATGAAGAATTAGAGTTTGTACTTTCTCTGGCATAAATACCATTTAATTAGCAGATACTTCTCCTCCTGCAGATGTTACTCAATAAAACTGATGGTCCCCCAAGGCAGCTACATCTATTTCCTGCATTACATAGCATCACAAAAACTTAATACTAAGTTTAATACTAATGGAGACTTAAGACATTTAATTAAAAAAAAAAAAGTATTTCACAGTGTCCTTTTAAACAGCAAAAGTATTCATTGTTTATTTGGCACAAGAATGCTGAGAACATATTGGAATAAATACTATTGATTTGCAATAGTTCCTGAATTGGAAAGAAGTCTTACCTTTAGATGTGACAAACAGTTCTGCAGGAAAACGTGCCAGTTATTTAAAAAAAACTGTTTCTGACTGACACACAACAGGCAGGTGATCAATGGATACAAAGCCTATGAGTAGGGGGGGAAAAAGAATTGATCAAATTGCTCTTTGCAGACCTCCCAAGTCTTGTACATTGAGAATGAGACACAGAGTCTGTTCTTGTCTCTCGCGCTCGCAGTTTTAGCATTGCAGGGCAGCCTTTCCCCTGCACTAGGGCACGCATGCCAGGCGTGGTGTCCTGGGTATAACCTATGAGCTCATGGTGTAAGACCAGGGCAGTGGGACCACGGTGGTGCTCATCCCCTAGTAAGGCCTGATCTCAAAGACTGCAAGCAGATCTCACTCTTCCTACAAGATTCGCTCTTTCCCTGCAACCACATGATTCAATTCATGGGTTCCTACGTGCTGGGAGAGGGATCTGCCTCCAAGAAGAATAGTCAGGGAAAACATCATCGACTCAATAAAACCTGAGGCAGACTTTAGGTTGTCAGAAATGTTACTTCTCCTCAAGGTCTACTTTTAGTAAGGAATGAAGAACAATTTAATAAAGTCTGTGAATATGCAGACTAGTGTGACTTTGTTTTGCCTTAGTAACATAAGATTTGTTTAAACACCACATACTTTAATAGAATACATAATGGTGATTAATACCAAATCTGACTGCAGATTATCTTGTTATGGAGCAGAATTAAAGAATCAGCATGAACAGGTAAATTGTAAAGTTGATGTAACAATGTTTCTGACTTCATAAATGACATTGTGAATACTAACATAAACTACTTTACATTATTCTTATATATGGATTTTAACCATGTATGACATGCTTTATATGCTCAGAATACCAGAAAGTAAAGCTCATCCCTAACATGAAAGTGAGGATCAATCATTTTAAATTCACTTGCATTTACTGAATATGCCAGTTGTAATGCAAAATCTAGCTCTACATTTCCAGCAAAATGAAGTGAATCAACTTGAAACATGACTGCTATGGTCATCAAGAATTACCAAATACTGCATTAATAAGAGATTTAAATCCTTGCTAAGATGCAGTCTTAGAGGAAAAGTTAAGATGTGGTCTCAGGGGGTAATAAACCCACAAATATTTATATTCAAGAAAGATAATTTAAAATATTGGAAAAAAGAAAAACAAAATGTATGAGGAGAAAACAGGCAGAGCAGGGGTATTAACAGGCTGTTATTTTGCTGGAAGAAGTCTTGTCTGACACTTCTATCTTTTAATTAAACATAATTTAAATGTACAGACTCCCTGAGTGCAAGTTCTTTTTAGAAGACATTAGGTTAAATAACTCTGTGCTAACACCCACTGAAATAATCAAAACCAAGCATTGATTTCAAGACAATCTCACAAGTGAGATAACAGAGCATGTATCTTGCACAAAGAAACTAATAAAAATTAGAACAAGTGTACATACGCAGTCTAAATTTAATTATACTTGAACTGAGGAGTTAATATTTAAATTAATACAGCTGTTAGCTTTCCCTCATATAATGTACTAGCTTAAAAGTCTAAGATGAGCAAAATGGAGAAGTTGAAATATTTCTTTAAAATACCAGTGAATGCTTCTTTCTTGAACTCAATTCGAAGGTAGTCTGATAAAGCATCTCCACAAAATTTTTCAAACATGGCACATTCACTTCATTTTTAACAGCCTATTAAAAAAAATACACATAAATGGGGTTAAAAATTTATACAGAAGGCAATTTAAATGTACATTAAAATGTCCATGAATTCAAGAACGCTCAAAAGTTAATTCTCGCATTAGGTGAGTATTTCAGTGCATTTATTGGAAGAATAAACAGAAGAAATCATGTCATACAATATACCCATACACTTAAAAAACACAAAACAAACCCAAAACCCATTAAAAAAAATCCATGATTTTAAGAATTAGGTCTGCATTCCATACTTAAAGAAGAAAAAGCATTTGCCACCAACTAATAAATAAAAACTATGCTGAAACTCTTCAACAATTTCAGATATTTACAAAAATAATCCCCATAACTTTTTCACTGTTCCCCTCTTCAACACTCCCCTTTTCTTTTATGTCCTCCAGTTCTGAAAACTGGAAACTTAGGAAATGATACACAGGAATACCAGCCAACCAGCCACATCAGTGGTCTTTGTTCAGCTTTCAGAATTAATGGAACAGATACACAGAACCCTACATCTTTTTTACCCACTCTGTCCTTGCATACAGGACAGCCTTCCTTCCACAAACCAGGCAGCTACCTTCACCAAAACCCCTGCAAGTCTCTCAGGCTTCTCTCTGGATACCTGTGGTGATCCATTTAAACATTATTCTCAACCTACTGTTTTACACTGTGGTTCTGCTTTACTTATCAAATTGGGGGGCGGGGGGGGTTGTGTGTGTTGGAGAGGGGGTTGGCTTTTCTGGAAGAGATCTTCTATACTCATAACTTCCCTATAAGGTGATTTTTTGTTAGTTTTTATTATTCAAAGTTAATAAAAGATATGTTATGCCCACTTTGCTAAGAACACTCTGAAAATATTCATAATGAGGAAGTATAAAAAATAATGTATAATCTCTCTGTAATGTGTATGAATCCAAAATGAAAGAACTGAGAAAATAATTATGTTTTAAATCACTTCCTACATACCCCCAAATTATTTATGTTTTGCTGTTCTCAAGCTGTAAGTTGATGAGTACCCTGATATATTAGTCAGTTGTTGCCAGCACCACACTTGCTTTGGGATATAACCTTGGGCTTACAGATCAGCCTTAACTTCCCCATTTTAAAATATGCTGTCATCTGTCATACCTGCAGGGTCCAAATCAGGTCATATTTTTAAAAATGCCTGAATGACTAAGCAAGAGAATGCAATTAAGGAAGTCACAATGCTGAAACCCAATAGCTTCCTCGCTTAAGCAATTTTCTGTATCCAAGATACAGAAAAACCTAGATTCAGTTCCTTCATCTGTTTCACAAAGATTCAAACTTGCATCTCACATCTTCCAAGAGAATGACTAACCCTCTCAACTGCATCTCAATCTGGGACAGGGCTCTTCGCTTCTATTTAAGAAGCTCCATTTGCATGGAATGATTAGAGACTCGATGAGTCAGAAGGAAAGATCAAGCCTCCCTCACCAAGCGTTGAAAGCGCTGATTCAGGCTATGCTCATAGGAAGCGATCCACACAACACCACACACGCTCTCTGCACAGCCGGTGTGCGTGCCTGCACACTTACCACCAGATAGTTCCAATTCCCAAACGCTGCTTCTGCCTTGTTACTGTACATGCTGTTTTCACTATATTTAAATTGTGATTTTGCAAATTGTTATTTGTGTTTACCTAAATGCTAAGTACTTTCACAATGCATACCCAACTGCCAAGCAACTATGGCCTTCAAAACGACAAATGCATTCACTTTTAAACAGGACAAGTAATTCTTCTCTAGAAAAGTATAAATATGCCCACATAAGATCAAGACTTCAGTCAATAAACAGCTACTACTAACACCACCTCTCTGTGGTCATGCCTTAAGAAGAAAGATTCTCTCCTTCCTAACTTTTTTTAAAAAACACCCAAGGTTGAGACCAGTGAAGCATTTCCCCGTGGCTCAGGGCAAGGCAGGCCATTTGAAATAGGATGCAGAATTCAGAGACATTTAGCTTTCCTTTCCTATGAGCTTGCTTGGACAGGATCCCCAGCCAGCGTGCTAGTCTATGTACATCCCATTCTATAAAATAGGATCTATATGTCTCAGTTCTCCATATATAGCAAGATACGCCCCTATAATTAGGCGTAAGATGGAGCCATGACCTGCCATTTTTCAGGATAGCATGCTGAACACACTGTGGCCTAGCATTTGTTAATACAACCATCATTTTAGACAACAGTCACAGCAAGTATCTACCTAACTACAAGGAAACTTTCTGAGCCTGTGGTAAATGGTCAATTCGAGGTTGAGCTTGAGCTGCCATAACTTCTTGTTGACCTGTTGACCAAGGTTTACACAACCAAGTGAAGCAGCCTGGGAGGAAGGCGGAGAGCCTGTCCTGACCAAAAGCACTCTCACAAGCAGCATTACAGGCACTGTACGTCCAACACTGTAATGATATCGAGGTTTTTTATTTGTTCATGGCTGCTGAGTAAAATTTCTGGCTTTAGATTTAAAACACGTACAGGAGATGATTGACTGCTCTTCCACTTGAAGGATTACATCTAGTGGACATTCACCTCTACGAACAATTTTTATTTAATTAGCCAAAACCTACATTCTTCCTTCTTGCATAGGAGTTCACACTCTTCCTAGCAGACTGTAAAAATGTTACATATCTCAGTTTATTCTAGAAAGAACTTAACAAGTTTCAGCTAATAAAGAAAAGTCAAAGGAGCTTTTGTGTGAACAAATATTAAAACAAGAAAATTTCAAATTTTTAGAGCAAATATAAGATTACACAGTGCTCTGGGGACACAAGGCTCTAGAAAACAGACAATTTAAGTTCTGAAAAAAAGGTTGAAAACTAGCTAATCACACTGACACTTTTCCCTTTAAAACGTTATCTAAGTGCTTGTAATTTACTTACTTTCTGAATCTGTAAAAATGTAGTATTATGAGGATTAATGAAAGCAATTGTAACAATGAGAGCCTAACTGAAAGTGAGGGGAATAGTGGGGGGAAAAAATAAAAATACTTACAGCAGCCACAGGGATGAGAATTTCCACAAACAAACCAGCAAGTGCATGTTTTATATCTTTATCTTTTACTTCCAGGAAGTATTGAGCACATTCCTTAGTAAGGAAGCATTAGAAAAATATTTAGAAAAAAGACAACAAATGTCACTATGCAATAAAAAACTACTAGCAGTATCACGCTGAATTTAAAACATGCAATGTGTTTAAGTTAGTCTTGTATTCCCTGATGATATCAACATCACAAAACATTAAAAACTTTGAAACCTGTTTCCCCAGCAATTAAAAAGAAATCGAAAGGAGAACATTTGTAATACCAGATAGCTATTTAGTTTCTACCCAGAATATAAAGAGTACTTGGAATATAAAAGACCATAAATATGAACATTTCCTCTTAGATTATTCTGAAGTTTTAAAAAATTAAATGCTTATCTCTACTGAAATTATTAGAAAATAATGGTTTTTTTAATATACTCATTTTCATTTTCAAGATTACATTTATACACAGAAAATTTTACAGAGAAATAAATAATCCATACATCTGTATGAAGTATATACAGTGTATACACTCCACTATACTTAACTGACCACTCTGGACACCATCTAAAGCCCCCTATGTGTATGTTAGTTTTTTCAAGACTGAGATCAATGTCAATGGCTGTTAAATAGCTCTAATAAAATTTATGACCAAGTTGCAATAACTTCAGTTACTGTGGAATGGATGAGTTAAGACAATTTTTAATCCACAATCAAGAGAAGCAAACAAAGAGATTTTAAGTCTCCAAAAATTAACTGAAGATGTTTTTTTAAACAAAAGTATTTCTTGACATTTAGGCTGTTAAACAAGATGTATCAAGTAACTTTTTAACTTGCTGCTTTCATAAAGAAAGAAAATTATTTGATTGCTACCCATTTTCATTTAGTCTTGAATAAATTCATGTATTACAGGTTTGCCACATTACTGAGGCAACTGAGAATGGGTTCTCATTATGCTAGGTACTCACAAACTGCAGAAACAAATGATTCATACCTCTGAGAACTTAGGAACTAAACAGAAAAGGATGAAGAACGACACACAAGTAGAATGAGCGACTGATCACAGCAAGCATCATTTGTAGCTTCATGACTTAATCAAAATTATGCTCATTTCAATTTTCTGAAATATTCATTTACCTGCATGAACTGAAATGATGCTTCAAAATCCTCCACGGGATACATCTTTACTCGAAAAAACTTCATTCCCATAATCAAACTGATGATACTTTGTACTACATGAGGACTCTGTTCTTTTTGTCGCAGCTCCTTTAATTCAGTGACAAACTTCTTCCTAACAGCTTGAAACCTGAACAAGGGATATAGATGGCAGTTATTTGCATTCTTAGTTACTTTTATATGATGTCTATAATTTTGAACCAATTTCTTTAAGTATGTTAATGATAACAGCACCTACAGTACAAGGAACACAGGCAAGATGAATCCTGATACTTAAAATCTAGGCATTTAAGAGTACCTATGATGATCAGCAGATTAGAATATGCTCATTAACTGAACAACAACTACTGACTGATACCAGGCCTCCTTGCCCTGCACCTACAAGCTGACAGCAAAGCAATTCAATATTGTACTAAACGTGCCAGACTACACCTGACTTCTACTTGACACTTAAGGGATTAGTTATTGGTGTCACTAATTAATGCTGCTATATTAAATAGTCTCTAAGTCGACTCATTTTTCCCCAAATGCAAGAAGAATCAGAGACTGAACTTACTTTGATTGAGCAAGAACCCCTGTCACTTCTGCATATAAGTCTGCAATAATATGCACATTCCCAGTGTTGGTTCCTGAATACCTAAAGAGAAAAAAAGAAAAAAGAAGAAAAAAAAGAAAAGAAAAGGTGTTAAAACAACTTTGTTCTTCTAAACACCAAACAGGTTCTCAATTACAAATAAAAAGTTTGTTCCATAGCAATGTGGACTATTACCATAAAACCAAAGTCAAGCAGAAAATGCATGGGTGATATTTAAAGTGATGTAGTTTCACTGAGCGGACAGAAAGAGACATATTCTGCACGGGAAGTTTATGATAGTTACCTGAACTCAAACTTTTCTTACTCTGGCTAGCTAGGCAAATCATTCTGTATTTTCGAAGCAAAATAAACTCAGCATTATATTGAACACAGCTGTGTTCTTTCAAGATAGGTTTTCAGTTTAAAGATATCAATCAGTGTTCGTTATCAATTGTTGTCACCAAAATGTCACATGTGAGGCAAAGGAGAAACAATCACAACAATCAAGTACAGGCTGGTAATACACAAAATATATTTTAAAGTACATAAGTGAAACTTACCCTTCCTTATGTTTAAAGTGCTTAAAAGCCAAGTTTAGAACTTCATGTACTAAAGGATCTGGCACTGGATGAACAGGTATCTGAAATGCAGGCATCATTTATATGTATGTAACTACACATGTATACATACACATATGTCTGTACGAAGTAAATAAACAGTACTGTGAGATGCCCTGTAGAAATCTCTCCCAACACTGTCAAAGGACATATCCTTTGTTGGCATACGATATCAAGTTAATTCTGCAATATATGAACATTTACACAACCTGTACTGACATTCTCTTAAATTATTTTGCGACTGGCTTCTAGGGATTAAATTAATAATAAAAGAAACAACAGTAATGTAAATGCCATGAATTTGTCATCAAAATTTATCAGACTCTCTTAACCATGCATCTTTCTACCTTGTGTGGTGTTACTGTTACAGATTTAAGCTCAAAATGCAATTCACCTAAATGTAAAGGAAGCCAAAACCAAAAAATAAGAATGCAGAAAAGATTACCATCTCTATTTCAGACTTTTGCAAATGAAAGCGGTGAAAACACATAAAAATCTTCCTAGCAATAAGTAACAATATGGTGAGAAACTAAAACCAAGCAGTGTTTAGAAGGCCCTTTTTTACTGAGGTTTTCTTTGACATCATCACTTTTCTCAGGTTTAAAAAAAAACATTTGCTTAGAAATCAAATGTGTTCTTTTAAAAAAGCACTGTATATAATTATGAAGTCATAATATCTTTAAAATTTAAAAGGTATTTAGGTTGGGACTAGGATAACCCTACTAAATATTACTGCTTAAGAGTGATTAAGACTTTCACTAAAATATATTAGAAGAAAAGATTACTGTCTTGTCTACAGAAAATGCAGCACTTGCTGCTTGAGAATTTCATACTCTCCTGCATCAAGAAAGCTATTTGTCCAACAACTTCCACTTACCGGAACTGGCTATTTACATGCATATTCATACAATGAGTTACATATAGTCATTTAAGCAAAAAATTTTTGTTCCTACATAGGTCATGTCTGACACCCTCTCTCCAGTTGCTCTGTGCACATTATAGAAAGGGCTGGATCATACCCTTTATACCCTCTAAAACCAGTTTCTAAGAATTAAACAATGATAGAGTTCCTAGGAAGACAGATGTAACACAAATGTAAATACGTTTATTGATAAAAAGCCATCCTTTCTGTGCTTTCTTTGTGCCTAATTGCAGATTGGTCAGTGGTGTCTCAAGAGAGGGCTAGGCAGCTCTTTTCTTTTACTGTTTTCGTTTTTCCCTGTATCACAAACATGCCATACACAACCACATAAACATAACTTGCCTACAAATTATTCGCAAACTAAACCATAGTTCTTGCTTTTCTTAGTACAGAAAGCCATTTAATTTTCATGTATCTATACATAAAACACATAAATTACTTAAGTATTTGAAACATGAAGTTTGCTCAAGTTTGCTTCATGTTTCAAACCCTTTCTTCCAGTAATCTTTTTCTTCTCTCAAAAAATTCAAGAAATAAATGCTGCTACTTGAAGCCAAACTCTATCCTCTTGTCCATATACCAACACAAACTTTGTGTTAACAGAAATTGTGTGTGTGACATCATCTAGCACTACACTATAAGGCAAAGCAAAATTACATACACTTTCTAATTATTTGTTAAGTGACATTTTAATCTTGTCTTTCAACGATTTCACATTGTATTTCAAAAATGTTTAAGCAGACAAAAGGTACTGAATATAAATAAATAAAATGTTGTTTTGTTTTTTACAGTTTTGCTTTTTGCAGTACATCAGCAGCTTTGACTTAGTGGATCCAAGACATGTGAACTGAGACAATGCAAGTGTGTAAAGGAAAGATAGGAGAGGCCAAAGACTTTATGCAACTCAGAGTATAATTACAGCCGTGCATATGCTCATCACATATATGCTCCAGTTTTTAATCTAAACATTTAAAGATGATGATCAAAACGATTGAAAGAAGTTTGTCAAAGCAAAAGATCTTACCTGTTTTAGAACCTCTATTAAAACTAAACAAAAAATGAAATCTACAGCTAAGTCCCTCCTTTCAAGTAGATAATCTCTTTCACGTTGTTGGTCATCCCTAAAATAAGAAATCAAGAACACAGGTATCATACACAAGTCTGAACCCAAATATTGCAGAGAAGGAGTATACGTGTCTTTCATGCAATCACTGTTACACATGTGTAGAAAATGGATGGTTAGAAAAACTTGGGGTTTGATGCAGCACTGACATCTTGCCTCCTCCTGAAAGGGTCTACCAAGAATCAAAACAATTCAAAAAGGGGACAAACTAACTTGGAATTATCAGCGTCCAACTTCCTTCTGTATATCAATCCCCAAATCATTAAGTCACTTCACGCAGATCATCTACACAAGTTAAATACACTACCTCAAAGAAGCCCACGCTCTTTCTACACAGATTTAGGTCATGGCAGATCCAAATACAAAATACTTGTAAAAAATTTATAAAGCACACATTTTCTTACAAGAAAGCACACAAAAGTCAGTCTTTTGCAAGAAAAACTCTTACCCCTTTGATTTTGTGCTAGACCGAGGTCTATACTCATAAGATTCATCTTCTGTTCCATTTTGACGCCTGTACCAGTCAAACAAGGTGCGTAATAAGGAGGGGAGACAGTGCTCTGCTACTGAGCATGTAGAGCTTATCAACTGAGGGAGAAAAAAAAAAAAAAAAAAAGAGAGAGAGAGAGAAATAGTTTAGCATGGTAAAGCAATCTAAAGATCCTAGAATTATGATCATTCTTTCAAATTGTTTTTTAATGTGAAAAACAATGTGTCATATAATTTTACAAAGTGGCAACTTTATGTATCATTTTCACCTAGGAGAATTACTGTAAATATGACACACTAAGTCAATTATTACGATAAATTTAAGCAAAGTGTTCTGAAGTTCACGAGGATCACAGAACCCTAAATTGATATGGATAACCTATAAAAAAAATCATTGAGAAAACAGCAGAGATTTTAGGATGTCCCTGAATGGTGCCATTACGTATCTCTGAAGTATACGTACCTTTACATTACAAATTACAGGTAAGAGGTAACCCTCCTAAACTGAACAAGTAGGTAACCTTCAGAAACATGTTTCTTTGGTTATTATACAAAGAAAAATAAGAGCCTTTTAGATATTCTGCTCTACTTTTAAGACTGGCCTAGATCTCAAGTTCTATTTACTTGCAACATAACTCCCCTATTTATTGCTCTCTTTTCAGAAAACCTGTATGATTTATAAACTTATCTGTGAAACAGTGGCAGTAGAAATTATTACAGAAGGAAGACTTTAACATGCTATGAAACTTAAACTCTCCAGGCTTCCTTTAACCTAAGCTTTAATGGAACTCATCAGTGCCCAAGCTTTGAGAGGGGAACAACAACTGGGGAAAGACAGCATAAAGCAGCTGGGAAGTCCCTGCCAGGAGGCAGCAGGGAGCAAGCCCATCCCCAAAGCACTGACTGGAAAAGGAGAGTTACCGCCTTGCTCACTGATGCCATACTTTAATTACCTCTTGCATCTTCCAGATAAAAGGTTTCAACAGAAGCCATCCTCATGCTGTAACATCTATTATTCACTATTCCAGAAAACCAAGATAACATCAGTGCCATTATTTCTTTGTCCTCATTTGAAGCACCTTGGTTTTTCAGGTTTGGGGAAAGGACAGGGGCAGGTTCACCATACGGAAACCTCAGGAGGATCTCTTTCAGCCATTTGAATACTTTACTCAACTTGTTAACCAGTCAGCTATTCAAGTCACAAGAAATACGTAGTACTCTTGACTCTCTGAAAACTCAATTATATAAACAAGTAGAGAAACTTCCTCCAAGTAAGTAAAATCATATTCTTATTCTACAAGTTCATAAAATTTTAAATCCCAGTATACAATACAAGCTACATATATTCCAAATCTGAACAGGAATTAGGTTTCATTAAGAAATTTTTACTAGAATGGGATTACTTTTTTCTTATTTTCTGTCAACAGAACACTCACTAAAATGGGATTCAGTAGAAAAACTAGGCATGCTTGCTGCAAGAGGGACACGCACATTGAGCTAACTGCACAAAAAGATGAAGGCAGTTATGGCAGGCAACACAAAACCATATCAAGCCTTTTTAACACAGAAAAGAAACAGAAGCTAGAAATACTCTTTAGGCTTGCTATAGTGCCTTGCATCTCAGAACAAAGGCTAAATTTTGAGAAAACCTTCACTCTTACACACATTGAAATCTTTATGACTTGCTTTGGAAACCAAGCATGTTGTAAGCCTGTTCCTTGAGCACCGATATCCATACAAAACAAATACCCAGTCAACCAACCAACATACATACACAACCAACTTTGAGAAGCGGACAGTAAAAAACAGCTTAATTTTAGCACTGTACAGTTCTACTGTGATTTGAAATGAAGCTATGCATGATGAAAAGGAAAACGTACAAATTAAGATGTTGCTCAAGAGAATTTTCTGATGTGGCAGTGGCCTGACAAACTTCCTTGGAAAAAAAGCAATAGTGAAAACTTGTGAAGAGGGAGAGTAGAAGATGAAAGAAAAACTATGAGGAAATTTTAGACAGTTGTGGGCTACTAGTAAAATTATAATCCTTCAGTAGGAGGAAGCATCAGAAAAAAAGAACTCAAAAGACTAATTTGTATTGTTAAAGCTTTGAAAAATCTTCACTAAGATTTCATGTGCAAGAAATGCCTGTTGCTTGCATCAGCTTGGGGTTCTCAAACATGTCTGTTCACCTCACTTCAGCCACAAGCAGAAATCACAAATTAAAAGCATTAATATATTTTGGGGGGAAAAAAAGATGCAGAAAGCAGAAAGAACAAAATCTCCTCATGAGTTACTAAACTGAAGGTATTAGACTCAAAATAAAAGCATCAGTGTAAGTGGTAATCCTTAGAATGAAAGCTAAAGCTAAACTTGATGAAGAAGGGATCTATCACCAACCACAACAATTCAAAATGTGTTTTGCCTTCAGAATTTACTATTGTTTCCCATACCCCAAATAACCTTAACACTGGGGAAACACATTAATTTCTCTTTCTCTAAAAATAATGGTATATCCAACAGATATCCACGCAACAAGACAGCAACAGTTTAAGCCAACACTTAAGTTACCCTGTGCTGTCAATGTAAAATGACCCCACAAAGCACTTCTACTGCTCCTCTGCCTTCCTCTGAACTGACGGGTTTATTAGTAGAAGAAAAAGAAAGTTGTCTTTTAAGCTTTACTAAACCTTTTCCTTACGTTTTCCTGCAAGTTTCCACAGTATATTAATACTACTACCATTCATAAACATTCTAGTAGTTAGGCAATTTACATCACCTTCCACAGAAACAAGCTGTTATCACATGCATTAAAAAAATCTGTCATTGGTAAAGTGCTAAACGCAGGAACTACTGGCATCATAAAGCATTTTCTTCTTGAAATGAAAAAACAGTTTTACATTATAATTATCTGTTTCCTGCCAAGTTTTGCATCCTTAACATTTTAATGTAAAGGCATGGGAATCGCCAGGAAGATGAAATCTTTGCTCATATTACATAGCTGCTAAGCAGAACATGAGCTGTATGCTTATTCTTTTTATTTAAAATAATTATCATATTGCGTGGATACTAAAGTCAAGATCATCTTATATAAAAATTCTAAGAAAATCCTTTTATTTTAGCATTAAATAATGCCTAGGTTGAAAGCCGCAATCCAGAGATCCTATAATGCCCAAGAGGACAGGGCTGGACTAGTCATCATGACGTACGCTTATATTCCTTGGAATGAAACAGCATAGTGTGCTCCAGTCTTAAAGGCCGTAAAACATTGCTAACTGCTGCACTTAATATACCCAACAGCACACTGAAAGGTAAGGAGAGACACACGCAAAATTATAGTAAGATGCTGGAGCCCAAATTCCAGCTATGGCCAAAATCCAGACCTTTAAAACATGGCTCAAGTTGTGCCTAATCACAAACAAGCCTGAACCTCTGAGACACGTCTGCTTTCAGCAAAGTCACTGAGATGGCCAAGATAGGCTTCTGCAAGATCATAAAGTTTTCGTGTCTTAGGACAAGAGTAGGAAATTGCCAAGTATGATTCCTACAACAAAAACAGAAGAAAAATACAAGCTATTTCAGTTTTGAGCTGTACAAGCAAAAAATATTTTAAGTAATGCAATATATGCTCTATAAAAAAATTCCTCTCCAGTCGCTTCTTGATGCACTGGGAATGATAAAGGGAAAGCACTGGTACTAAAATGCTCAAAATTTTATCAGTTTAGAAGTGTATCAACATAAAAATTTCCTTCCCATTTTCCAAAGTTTCATCTCTCTTAGCTAAATTTATGTTTTTGTTCAATTAAAACCTCACTGACAAATAAAAGAATCGTACTATTTGAAAATTTAAAACTATTGATTTTGCATTCTCAAATCTAATAGCAACCCTCTTGGTCTGTTTATGTGTGTTGGGTTTGCATGGCAAGGATTTTGTAGTGGGGGGGCTACAGGGGTGGCTTCTGTGAGAAGCTGCTAGAAGCTTCCCCTGTGTCTGATAGAGCCAATCCCAGCCAGCTCCAAGACAGACCCGCCGCTGGCCAAGGCCAAGCCCAGCAGCAATGCTGGTAAGTGCCTCTGGGATAACAGAGTTAAGAAGGGGAAAAAACATCAAGAGCCATTGTGACCAGAGAGAAGAGTGAGAATATGTGAGAGGAGCAACTCTGCAGACACCAAGGTCAGTGCAGAAGGAGGGGCAGGAGGTGCTCCAGGCGCCAGAGCAGAGATCCCCCTGCAGCCCGTGGTGAAGAGCATGGTGAAGCAGGCTGTCCCCCTGCAGCCCATGGAGGAAGGATGAGGGGGTGGAGAGATTCCACCTGCAGCCCGTGGAGGACCCCACACTGGAGCAGGTGGAGGCACCTGAAGGAGGCTGTGGTCCTGTGGGAAGCCTGCCCTGGAGCAAGCTCCTGGCAGGACCTGCGGAGCCGTGGAGAAGTCCACACCAGAGCAGGTTTTCTGGCAGGACTTGTGACCCTGTGGGGGACCCGCGTTGGAGCAGTCTGGTCCTGAAAGGACTGCACCCCATGGAAGAGACCCACGCTGGAGCAGTTCTTGAAGAACTGTAGCCCCTGGGAAGGACTTACACTGGAGAAGTTTGTGAAGGACTGTCTCCCGTGGGAGGGACTCCATGCTAGAGCAGAGGAAGAATGTGAGGAGTCCTTACTCTGAGGAGGAAGAAGTGGCATAGACAACATGTGATGAACTGACCACAACTCCCATTCCCCAGCCCCTGTGCCACTGTGGGGAAGCGGGAGAGAAATCGGGAGTGAAGTTAAGCCCTGGAAGAAGGGAGGAGTGGGGGGAGGTGTTTTAAGATTCAGTTTTATTTCTCACTACCCTACTCTGATTTCATTAGCAATAAATTAAACTAATTTTCCCCAAGTTGAGTCTGTTTTGCTCACGATGGTAATTGCGGAGTGATCTCTCCCTGACCTTATCTCAACCCAGGAGCCCTTTGTTATATTTTCTCTCCCCTGTCCAGCTGAGGAGGGGAGTGGTCCTGTGGGAAGCCTGCCCTGGAGCAAGCTCCTGGCAGGACCTGTGGAGCTGTGGAGACAGAAGTCCACACCAGAGCAGGTTTGCTGGCAGGACTTGTGACCCTGTGGGGTACCCGCGTTGGAGCAGTCTGGTCCTGAAAGGACTGCACCCCATGGAAGAGACTCATGGAAGAGCCCATGGAGTGACTTTCATGAGCACCTGACCTCCAGCCAGGGACCCCACCACATTATGCTTCCAACAGAAACAACTTATAATCCCTTTAAACAGCTATTTTTCTTTTTCATGATAGTGACAGGCAACACTACTTGCCTTCCTCTTCCATCCCTCTTCTCATCACTTACCGAGCTGAGAGAATGACTGTTAACTAGGTATCTTTCTCACTCCCAGAGTCTCTCTTGTGTTTCAACCACGCTCTTTTTATTCACAAAGTACACCACTTACTAGCTCAGACACCATATCAGTACAGCTAAAGCCACTTTTTAGACTCGAATTCCTAACTCCATGAAGACCTCTGGCCCAGCAACAGCTCTAGCTTCTCTGCTGTGTGCCACTGCATGGTGTGGCCACGCACGCTGGATCCGCCTCTCTCCCACACTTTGCCCATCTCCTCTTACTCTGCCATCTTCTGTGCTGCTGGAGAATTCGCCTTAATATGGGTTTCATACACCCAGCAATGAACAGAGAGAAACAATCTTAATTTCTTTTGGCAAGCAACGTTCAAAATTCCCTATCAAAAGTCACAATCCTTGTCACCACAAGAGAGCCATTCTGCTCTGACTCTCTAAAGTAGTTCTTCAGTACCATTAAAATTCAGATCTCAACGAACCCAAACTAGATTACAAATAACAAAAGAACAAAATAAGAACTCACGCACACACAAACGCACATATATATACATATACACACATTCAAACCTAATTATTTTTAAAGTACTACTTTTTCAGGAAAACTAGTTTATTTCTATATTACAAGATTACCGAAGTTATATGCTTTATTTTTTCCTTTTCTTCACTCAGCATATTTTTAGAACCTGTATGTAGTTTAATACATGACTACCAGTGATATATAAAAAACATCCTTAACTGAGGAAAAATGCAGGGGTAAAGGGGAGGCTGGAGTTAATGGAAAAAATAGTGGTATTACTGAGTTACAGATTTCCTTAGATCATCCCTATCATGCATATTATTTAGCTTCTGGTCAGATTTAAAACAAAATACTGTAGCTACCAAAGAATTTATGCCCTATTCCCCCTCACCTATTTTCCTTGCTTATGAGTAAATTCTCATTTAGGAGATAACAGCCTTACTGCAGGTTAGATTAGAAAACATTAAAAGTCTATGTGAGGGGTTTGGTGGTGGTTTTGTTTTTCTTTGAAAACAAAATTATACATCAACTATTATATGCTATTATTTGTTTCTCTTTTGGGAGAAGGAAAAAGAGGCTATTAATTGAAAAGCAGGGGCATGTCCACAGATTTCGTTGCAATGTCCAATACCTATATCTGGGGAGTAATGGAAAGCATGAAACAAAAATCCAGTTACAGAAGATATGGACAGAACACTAAACTTTATACAGTAATATATAGCTAATCAGTAACAGATAAGAACAGGCAATTAATGGGGCTTCATCTGAATGCTGCCTCGCCATTGCAAGGAAGTAGTTATGGGACAAAAACATGTCTATAGTATGAAGGAATGAGAAATACAGACAATAAACGTGGATAAGTTGAGCACAGAGTTATTCCAGGTACAGTTCACTCATACAAGTGAAACAGAATAGACTCACAGTGTGAATATATACTCAGCAAAAGGACATTTTGAAACTACCTTCTGCCATAGAATCCAAAAGCCCTCAATAAAAGCAAAGTTACTGAAATTAACACAATTTGCTGATAAAAGCAGAAGCCCAAACACTGAAACAGTAAGCGACATAGGCTGAGGTTACACCAAGTCTGTTAACAGGAATAGAAATAAATTAAGTCTTTTTGCCTACCATATTTCAGCATCTTTCCTCCAGCAGCTTTCACTGTCACCTTCAAATAATTAATCTACTCTAGTAGTTTCTTACTATCATATTCTACAATGGAAAATAAAGTCTAACTAATATTCAAGGTCTAAATCTTCTGATGCTGATTCAGACATGGATGTTCCAAGTCATTACAACAGTAGAACCACTATTCTGCAAAAACAGAGGCCACCTTAATGCAATAAAAACTGCCTTCAATTATTTCCTACCTGATCAAACTGAAGATCTTCACCTCTTTGAAGAGATCGGGACAAGAGTTTTTCCTGTAAAAAAAAGAAAGAAACACAAATTTTGCAACACAGTTGACTTATCAAAAATAGATTCCTTCTTTCTCAATTGTACTATAGAACAAAGAAATAACTCTTAATGTGAATATTTGCATTATTTTTCAGCTAGAACCATTTCTGAAGATGTGAAGTATACATCTAAAATTAATTTGGGAGCTTAATAGTAATAAGGTTAAAGACTGACAAACAGAAAATGTCAAACACCTCTCCCAAACAGCGAGGCCTGCTGCAGTGTGCTCAGAGATAGCTGGCAGTGGGTGCCAAGCGTAGCTGAGCAGGAAAGCCATTCCCATCTGAATTAACAAGCATATTCATGTTCACATACAGCAGTTATCATAAACTACGAGAATGAATTTTAAAATGCCTTCACAAAGATAGAGACAATTGTTCAATGTATTTCCAATCCGCAATGAAAAACAGCTAGAAAACCCAGTCCGGGAAAAGGAAAATGTCAATAGGAACTTGCTTTGCATTTGAAATAACTTTGTAGGGTACAGAAAAGATGCAATTTACTTATTACAATATTTCATCACTACCAGTACCATAAGACATACTGCTCTGATAAAAGCAAAATGAAATCATATTTCTGCAAAATAATTTAGTGAGAATTAAAGCATGAACAAAACACTCATGAACTGTAATAGTAATTCTTACTAGTCACCATTGAAAGTACCAAATTATACAGTTACAAGAAATACAACTTTCATAGTCGCTCGCTAGGGTATCCTAGAAAGTTAAAAAAGGAAAAGAAATAATAATAGATACACACCCAACAAAAAGACTAAGTCCCATGTACTGGCTGTGAGGGTCAATGATTTGCAGTAAGCCAAGTGCCACAGTAACCGCTTTAAGGGCATACTACAAAGCAGTAAGATATATAAAGATGTGATGAGCATTTTTTGCTACTTAAAGAAATTTTAAACTACTGTTCGCTTTATTATAAATCAATTGAAAATGTTATCTTTGAGGAGAAAAGTAGAAAAGCACTCAAGGTAGGGAGTTAACAGCTCACATTAGATTGCAGTAAGCAAACACTGAGCTTTTATGGAGCAAGTTAAGTCAAGCAGTAAACTGGAAGAGCCGTTAACTCGCCTGGTGTGGGATGTAAAAGGAGGTGTCAGCATACTGACAGGCAGTACTGCTCTCAACAGGTTAATGTAATTGCTCAGTAGTTTAATAAGAGGCAACACCCATCCTGTCAGGCTGTTGATAAAAATTCAAAAAGTCTCTATTGCTTGGCATTTAACACTTGCAAGGCTGCCACAGATGCCTATAAGTTAAACAGATACAAATCAGGATTGCATGTACCGGATCCAAGATTCAAACTGGCAGCTTATTTTCACTTGTCTTAATCGTAATCTTGAAAACACGAGACTGTTTCTGGCATTTTCTGCTATGAGTGCAGCTGTATTTGGAGTTCAAAAGGACACAACTGTTACAGCCTCTGACAAATTGAATTCAACATTGCCCAGGCAAAAAACATTTGCCTACTCAAAGCATAACTTGAAATAATACAAGTACCAATTCACAAGTCAGACCATTTTCACCTTCTATAATCCAAAGAAACCCACTTAATTGTCTAGGAAAACAGTGTCATTTATGTACACTTCTGATACATAAATATTAAAAAAAAGAAGGTAGTTTCAGGAAAATGCATTTAACATTCAGAAATAGTTCTATTTATCCACCAACTGATATATTAGCCAATGTTCCTACACTGTGTATTCAAAAGCAAGGGGGAAAGGTTTCAGATACTGTCAAATAAACACTTCTCCAGATCTTACAAATTCATATAATATTACATGTTAAGTCTGTTCAAAATACTGTTATGAGAACTGACATTTTGTGGCCCATACTAAAAGCTCCAGAGAGCACTTGCAAATCATAATTCCCTTTTAACTAGAATTCCTTCCTCCCTTCCCTTTTTTTATAAGGAAACACCTACTATAGGTGAATTAGTGCTATCTGTACTACGGTTTTAGATAAACTGCACAAATAATTGTAATCTTATCTACAAAGCAAAAACATAAGAAATGTTCCACCCTATATAAACATCATCTATTGCCGAATAAGCTGAAGGAAAATAAGTGGAAAAATATTTCCTGAGAAGATGGAGAAGTGACTTTCCTGTAAGAAGAGGGTGAAAAGCCAGGTTTCTTAAGTCTACAAAAACTTTTGTACAGGTGAACAAACACTGGGTTTGCTATACCCATTGCATGTGTCTAAAACTAGAAATAGCTAAAGAAAAGAATGATAACGAATCAAAGAGAACTGAAATAATCCTTAAGTCTTTAGACAAAGTTGAAATCCATGTCAATAGACAGCAAACTATTTTTAAGGTAGTTCTGAAAGTTTAGCCTCCCCCCCCATATTCTATACTGAGACACTTCTGTACATCAAATGTTGTTACAACTTTTAAGATTTTTAGTATCAGAAAGAATGAAGACCTTACAAGTCCTTAATCCTCTCTATTATTTTTCCTCAGCATTAAAAATCTTAACTGCTAAAAGGTAAATATTACCATAGTTAATGTAACACTGACCAAACAAACGTGACATGACCAAATAATACTCTTTAACCCAGTCACGGGTTTATCAAAGCCTCTGAATTACTTGTATGGCTTTAAAAATTTATTTTCTTTCCGTGTCTTTTTCTAACGCTGCTTTGTCATGGGCCCAGTCATCTCACATGACTTACAAAAATCTATCCAACAGCATAAATTAAAGGTCTGGAAACTTTCACTGAATTAATAATTTAAGATTTCTTTTCCTGGCTTCCTGAAGTTCAGAGAGAGATGGAAATAATAGGCCTACATTTATCTTTTACAAGTGAATGAAAAAACCCCCTCTATTGAATCAACCAAAGAGTAGTTTGCATCCATTGCGTAAAGCAGAAGTGTCAACATATGGTAGGCAGCAGAGATCAGGATGTAGACAGACGTGCGAGTGTTGTGCAAACAGCAGCACCCCTGGAAAAAGGTACCACCCATTGGCCCCTCTCCAGCGTTCACCGGCAC
This sequence comes from Aramus guarauna, assembly GCA_013400195.1. Lineage (NCBI taxonomy): Eukaryota > Metazoa > Chordata > Aves > Gruiformes > Aramidae > Aramus > Aramus guarauna. Next base: position 236,724 of record VXBL01005640.1, on the reverse strand, counting down.
CGTCTGGTGGCTAGCACACTTCAGCAGGGTGCCTCAGGTGAACGCACAGAAACTATCATGCTTGTTTCTGTCCTCCAAGCGGCAAGTAAGAAACCAGACAAGCCATGTCGTCTTGCCTCCTTTAGCCCAGGCGCTGGGCGGCACCTGCATCCTTGCCCCAGTGTCAGAGCAGCGTACGAGAAACACCACACTGAAGAAATGTGGTGTGCTAAATTTTACGTATTTCAGAAAGGCTTTTGAAAGCATCTGGGCAAGACATTCAAAAGCGTACAGTACTAGTGTGAGCACTGTTTAGTTTCTCCATGATGGGATAAAATAAGGCTGTTGCCAACACCAGCAAAAGACTCTTGATGGTTTTGACTTAGATGTCAGACAACTACAATTTAGTCAGTTAGCAACTTACCTAGTTAACAGTTTGGTAACTTGGTGGTACCATGCTAAACTGTCTCTGCTTAAATTCTAACCATCTATGTTAACATGCAGCCTGACAAAATACAAGATAATGGAATTTATCACTGATACAGTTAGTTTGACATTTGGGGAAGGCTGGCATCATACCTCAGCAATCCTTGCTCAGCTAAGGAACAGTACTTTAAGCTACAATAGATTGTGTCTGAGCCCTTTTTCTTTTAAAACTATACAATAATACAAAAGACTTAGAAAAATTGATTTTTAAAAAAGAAAAAAAAAGGTGTTTTAATTTTATTCACTAAAAGCAACATCTTCCTTCCCATAGTTATGCTTGCTACTCGAACGTTTATTTTAAGCATTTGCTGATAAGCTCTTTCTGTAACTTCGGAAATGCTGCGGTATTAAAATTTTGCAAGCAGAGAACTCTTAACTACACCAATGAAACTACTTTGTTACTTACTGAGTATCCTAAGTAAATTCACAGCCAGAGAAACCACTTAGTTACTTTTAAAAATCACAAGTCAGTTACTCCTAGATGAAACTGGTACCATCCCCTCACCCCCAGGTGCTGTCTTGATCTGAGGTTACTATTTAATTTTCTTTTTAAATTTTATTTATTTATTTAAAATTCATTTTTGCTCCCCTCGTGACATGTTCACCTTCAAGTTTTAAAAAAGTGTCTGTCTCCTCACTTTAATTGGTCTGGCTCCAAATTCTCTCCAAGAGCTTCACCCAACAGCCTAGCTTCATCTAACACGTTAAAGATTCATGTAACACTATATATATTCTCTGCAAACTTGATTATTTGTAGCCAAGTCATCCCACAAAATCAAATCACACTAAAATGATAAAGGCTTTCCTCTCTTCCTCTAAAGCCTTTTCTCCAATCCCAGTCAGTACTGTTCCTGTGCCCCTTCAGCCTTTTATCTTTCTCTTTAAATGTCATATACTAGAACTGAATATTCATTATTTATATCAAGTACTACACACAAAACAAAAACCACTTTAGTACTTCCTTTCATTCAGACACCTAAGGATTCCCTTCCACCTTTTAGTATTACACAGGCTCAGGGTGTTTTACTTTTTCACAGCTTCTAGCACCTCTTTTAAATTTCTGGTTTTCCACAGAGTCCTTACTTCCTTCCCATCAGTAAGGAATGTTGGCTATATATATGCAAATTTACATCTGACTGCCTTAAAATATTTTGTTTAAAGAAATTCAAGTTAGCAAATGAACCCAGACAGCACTGTTAAAAAGACTTTGATAAATGACTACTTCACTAGTATTTATCATTCATATTTTGCCCCAAAGCATATTGTACACACACAAGATAACAATTTCAGAATCTTATTAGTAAAAGATCTTGAGTAATGTAGACTTCATGCAATCACCATAGAACCTCACCAGACAAAATCATTCTTTTGAAAAGTACATGATTTCATTAGTTTCATGGGTTTTCTAATTTTTAACCTGGTAAGATGTTTGGATTTTGTATGATTAACGAATTTTAAAACGTTTGTTTAACAGTTAACAGCGTGGCAGGGAGACGCAGCCTGGGACTGTTGGAGTATTTATTTAATCTGCTCTATGGACAAGCTTTGCAGTACAAGTGAACTGCAGGGCTATTATATTTACCTTGCTACCAGTATTCTGGTTAGGAGATTGAACTCCAGACTAGCTACGGCTACAGGAAAAGCCCTCTTCAGCGTATCTGCATCACAGGCAGCCCAGGTCACTCCAGCCAAGCGCTATCCTCCCGTATGTTGAGGAGATGAATGGAAAATGGGCTGAGGGAGCGGCATCCGCAGCAGTAGGCATGCAGAGCAGCCCGAGTGGAGCTGCCTGCTTTTCCACTTACAGCATCCCCATCCCCACAGCTCTCCTCTTGCTTCCTGACCACGTACCCTCCACTGTTGGCATCTCTCTTTTCCTACAAACGTTCCTGTGCTTTCTTACCAACTCTCCTGAATACCTCTTTTGGATGTCTCTAAGGAAACACACAAGTTATGTGGTACACACACACATATATGTATATACACACAAAAACAATGTATAGCCAAGTAGGTGTGTATAAATAAATGGTTCCTTTTCCTCAGTCTTTGATCTACTAAGGGTTTTAGTTGAACATGATCCACTCAAACCAGAACATGCTTAGCCCCCTTTTTGTGTTCTTTTGGATTGCTGCTTATAACACTTTTCTTAAAGTGTCACAACTGGGGTCCAAGTGCTCACGTGGGGTTTTTTTTTCTGTAATAGGATCATTCACAGTAATAAAGAACATTTTTGCAAGCAGCAGTTGCAGAGAGGCCTTTCAACTCAGCTTTTTTAGTTATAATTTCTAATTATTTTATCTTTTGCCTGCAACTAAAAGAACTTAAATTTAAGATTTCAACAATCATATTCATTGCACGCCATATCTATTTAATGTCCTTGACCTATTTTGTCCAAGAGATGGCAATGTAGAGATTACAGCCCCCTGCTTATACATAAGGAACTAATAACACTTTAAATTGCATTCAAGCAAAATAATTGCATCTATTTAGAAATAAAAATTAAATGTATGTTACAGGAAGTATTCCTGGCTGAACAACGTTGATAGCATCCAATAGGGCTGTAGCTCTAATGCAAGGATTTCTGTCAATTCTAAAACCAGTAAGCCTGTCCTGTACATTACACTCTACCTTCAAATGATGAGAAGAAATGAGCAGAAAGAAGCACCCCCATGCAAAAGCAAGTAAGATAAAAATTAGGGAGAGAACAGCAGTAAGAGATAGCGAGAGGACCTGACACACAGTGGGCAGCAGCGGGAGTTGACACAAGAAGGAGAAATGGAGACACAAGCATTCGAGCACATGCCCTTCCAAACCCAAAATCAGGCCTGCTTTCTCAGAGGGCTGACCAATGAAGAACAAACAAATTCTTTTAGGAACTGCTAAAGCACGATGGTGACAAGGAAAAGAAACACCTGAAGTAAGACTGCCACCGTATGCTCAATTCAACATGTCAAAACACAGCTTACCGTAAAGTTCATTCTACATAGTCATATATTGCTCTTACATGAGCATCTGTGTTGCATCTTGCATGCACAGGATCACTATGTGATGCAGCAAATCGTAACGAATGTGTGCACCTGTCTCTTTTCTTATAAAATTTGAAAGGTATATAGGAAATAGGCAGGGCAGTATGGACGGGTAAGTTTATTTTTATAGCTATTTAAAGCTCTTTGGAGGAAATGGGACACGTAGAACAACAGTTTATTTGATAGCATGCCCATAATATAGCATAATCTTGACATCATGCCTTGGGCATAGCAGAGTCATGATTACCTGCCATTATATAAAGTTATGGGGTTATTAATATTTTAAAATTTTTAAAAAATTACAACTAAATCCAGTAAACTTCTGATTATGTAATATAATGACCTTTTCTTTTTTAAGCTATACAGTAAGCATTTCATGAATCTTCACTAAAATTAAGTTAAATATTAGGTGGCTGAAAGAGCTTTCTTCCTCCAAAAGGCTATATGCATTCTTAAATGAAAAAGTCTGAGAAAAATTGCACTACAAAGTATCTTCCAAACAAATTTATTATGAGAATTAAAGGAGGAAGAAAAGCACAGGGACAAGAACGTTGAGGAACTGAGCAAAGTCAAGAACATCAAAAGCTGCATTACCACATGGAAGACATTACTGCTGTATTAAGTTATACCAGTAAAAATATTATTATTTTAGAGAAAGTTCTGATCCGATCACAACTGCAATGCACTGGGTATGACCTTTACAAATCGTATGTTGAGACTAGAGAGTGCATTTGCATTTCCCATTGAACATCAGGATGGTAAATCACTTGTGTAAAAAACCCCAAATCCTGCACCTTAAAGGGATACTAACTCATAGCTTAAAAAAAAAAGAAAAAAAAAATTAAATTTAAAAAAATAATCAATCCACAACTGAGTGAAATTTCCAAGTTAAAAAAAACCCAAACCACCATTTATTTCAAGATCATGCAGTCTGGATCACCAACACCATTTTGCATTTTCGCCTAATCTGCAATATACACTGGCTCCTATTTTTTTTTCCAAGTGTTAGTGTCATTACTTGGGAAAACAAACCAAACACATCTTTTCTTGAAAGTATATTGTAAGTATTATTTCCAATAAACACTAACAGGAAACACTCTGCAGTGTTAACGAAGGAATATGTTTTGTTGTCACTGTTTCCTATTGTAGCTTTACAGAACTCGTGAATACTAAGAGGTCTTGTTTCCAGTAACCACTGCATAACAGTTTTCACGGAAGTCAATAAAACATAATCCAGGTAGCAATCCTGTCTGCAGAAGCCTATTTATTCTTGAAGCAAACCCTTTGAAAAGTCAACAATATCTGGGTATGGTTGTTTTCCAGCAACCATACATATGATAAATCAGCCTATTTTAGAAAAAAAAGCATTTCAAGGGACACTAAGAAAAAAAAAAGGACTCACCAAAGGTTCAGCCATTACAACTTCAATTTTCTTTTCAGCCTGAACAGCAAATTCAGCAAAGAGGCTTTTGATGACATACTCGCCAGGTTTGACATCTGGATCAATAGTAAGGTTAGACATGATGATGCCTCTCTTTTCCCAGGTGGAAACAACACTTGGAGAAACTCTGCGTTTATTTACTCTGCTGGGTGGCGTGGAGGCTATAAGGAAAAAAAAAGAAAAAAAAAGAAAAAAAAGAAAAAAAAAGAGAAAATTAAAGAACAATAAAGCAGAGCTTCTAATCACAGTGCCTGTCACTTCTTTTCTTTACATGCTAACTATTTTTGTCCACTCTCTAGTCACGAATCTGAAAGATCTGCTCCTTATCAAAAATACTAATTAATTGATCAATATAAATAACACTGGATATATTAGTCTCCCTTTCTAAGGATTAGCGCTTTCACTCTTATACTGAACTTGTCATATCCTAAGTTTACATATATTTATCCTCCTTTAATTTTCTTTTTCTTCCTAAGCACTCAAAAACATTTATTATCATGGTTGTCAACCAATGTGAATTGCAGTACCAAAAATCAGATATCAGAACTCACTCACACATGAGTTTAACACACACACACACGTAACAATTCAAGTAAATAATTACAATTCTTGTCTTGCACACTATAAATCAAAATAACTATTGACATCTCTAATGATGCCACAGATCCACCCAGAAAGGTCTGATAGTTCTCTAGCATATTTTATGATTACAGAAGTTATTGTTTTATTGATACTAGGAATTGATATTAAGAATTCTTACCAATTGATATTAAGGTGTTATTTTCCTAAGCTCGTTCTATAAGGAGCCTAGTCTCAGTCTATTTTAGTGTATTACGTATCACAATTTTGTCAGGTAAGCTTCTTTAAGGCTTTTTGCAGCTAAAGTGTGAGCAGATGCACTTGGCCAATTTTGATGAACTTCTAAAATTTTTGTGTTTTCAACTTGTACATGTGCAATTCCTATTAACCAAATATTATCCACAATTTTGACTCAAACATTTTTTCAGTGTTCAATTCATTCATGAAAATGTCAGTTGCCATGGAGACCAAACTTTTGGTATTTCACTTTGCATCTTCCCAAGTTTGCATCTCAGCCATTCATAATCTCTTCTACCACTTCAGAAAGTTATATTTTACATAACTCAGACTTCTTCAACTGAAGTATTCATTTATCAAATGCATTACTGAAGTGAACAACAATTCAGCGCGAGTGAAAACATAAGCCGCTAATCAAAAAGGAAGGCTACCTTGCATAAGGTTGGGAGTACTAAATGACTTGTGTTTTTTCCATTAAGTATTTTTTGTACAAACTTCCTGTTTAGTTGGAGTAATGCTTATTTTTTCCTACACATAAACTGCAGTATGCCGTCTTCGAGGCTGGACGGACTTGCCAAGGTCACAGAGCTCAGTTCCCAGCAACTGGGGGCAACAAAAGAACTACACGCATGCACATCATCGCATGCCGTAAAGCATTTCTGAACATCCTCTAACACTTTGACCTAGCACTTTGATCTCGGTAACAGGGATCCTAAAAGACACAGAAGAGCATGTGCCACAGAGTGCAGGCAATGGGAGGTCACTGCCACGTTCTAGATCCCTACGGTGGAAGTTCGCTAGATGAAAGTACACAAAGGTATTAGGAAACAGACCAAAGTGCCTCCTGCAAAGAAAGGCAACAACCCAAAATATCTGACTTGAAAGAAAAATTCTTTCTTATTCCGTATCTGGTGATTGGCTTGTCCCTCAGTACAGAAGTACAAATGTGTCAGGTGCTTTAAAATTTTTTTCATCTCTTTACAATGTCTACTTTCTCCAGCATCCAAGCTCTTCTCACTCTTAAGCCCCCATGCTTCCAAAGGCAGCCCAGGAAATGAGAGATGCACTCTGTGTCAAGAACGGGCGCACAGAGGTTTAAGGAGAGAAGAGGCGAAAAAAAAGGAATATATCTTTAGTAGGCAACAAATAGAAACAAGCATGAGATTGACAAAACAAAAATGTTGCAACACAGATTTTGAACAACTCTCCTTTCATATCCACCTGCAGATGAACAAAATAAAAAAAATCAAGCACCTAAGGACTCCTAACAGATATCATACATTTCTAAGGAAGCAGTTGCTTCTGTCCTAAATATGAGTTTCTAAAGAAGCTAAAGCTTTGTTCTACTCAACAGACAAATTGCACTCTATTATTTTAAATCACATATTGAAGCTAACAGACTGGAAAGAAATCAGAAGTTTAAATCTTCTTTTGAACATCATTAGCTGTGTCTGGTCAGAAGAAATTTAGCGAAGCAGGTGCTTTGACTCCTAAACTTAGCTACTGGAGCACACCACAATCCTCACATTATTGGGGACTGGGGACTTAAGGGAATATGCCACTGTTCTGGTCCAGTCCATGCTCCTGAACAGTGAGAAGCTGGTACTTAACCAGCTCTTGTGTCTCAACAGGGAAACTGAGCAGGACTAACGTGCTCCTTCACTCAGAACTACGACATCTAGATACGCTTTATGTAGACAAGTCTTAACAGGGTGTTTACAGAATACATTTCTGTCTCCAGTTTTCAAAAGATCGCTTTAAAAAGCCTCTGCCATTTAAGAGTCAGGAAAACATTGAGAGCTGATCATCTTTGAACCAATGTCTTTACTTTGCATCAGTAAACTAATCCTTAGTAAGAGACCATCTTAGTATGTTAACTTTCAAAGCTGCAAAACAGCTTCTCACTAAGGGTGAAACCCCAAGGCTGTTTATGCTGATCTAAACCCAGGCATACTGCAGGCAAATTCCACCCCCAGGCTTAGGCAACAACAGAAAATCAATTCAAAATGGGTAAATTGGACAAAAAACATAACCCTGGGGGAAAGGAGAAGAGAGGGGAAAAAAAAAGAAAAAGGCAGCAGCAACTGGACTACACAACCAGACCAGCTCCCAGAAGTATTGCAGAAATTTCAGTGCAAGGCAGAGGGCACAACCATGAAGCCAGGGGAACATAGTACCAGGACAGCCTTACATCAGCCTGCAATGCTGCAGATCCCACTCCTTGGCTACAGTTTCACACAGCCCCCTTCAGATGGCATAAACTACAGCACTGTCAAAGGATGCGATCCCTCCCAGCCAGCTACCTCCTTCCCTGGACCATCCTCCTCCTGTCAAGCAAACACAAGTGGGCAGCTGCGTAAAGAACTGAACCGGAAAAGCAGCATAGGTATTAATTTTTTTCCCCGGGTTAATTTTGACACAATCAGTTGTCCAATTTGCTCACCACATGAGTGCACGTATGCCTGCGCCAGCACAAACAGGACAGTCAATGCAGGGACAGCACTTGGCTTTTTACTCCTCCAGCAGCAAAGCAGGGTTGAGGCTATCCTACAGTTGTACATGTTACTCATCTCTGTATTCACACGCACAAACTCTTCAGTCGGTAATAAACCCCCTCAAAAAAATCCAAGGGAAAAACGTCAAACTGAAGCAATTATAAATGCTGCCATGAGAGGATTACAAATATCTTAGTTTAGCTGAAATGTCAGCATATTCAAAAGGCAGAATAAATGACTAGGATTTACTTTCATCTATGAACTTGCTGAGGACTCTAATTCATGACAGCATTGATGGTTCACATTAACGACTCTTGACTTGTATATGACAATGTTTGTGGTTTTATCTGCTATGTAAAACCAGTAAGTTAGTTAAACACACACAGAAAAAATCCACGTAGGAAGGAAAAAGGGGAGGGAGCTTTACTGTGTTTAATAAGATAAATAGATAGATATAGTAGTTTCTTAAAGAGAAGCCAAAATCTATTATCAGATTTCTTAACTAGGTCAAACAACTTTATTATCTGGTATAATTCTGGCCAGTGGGATTAATTTACTCATGAACTTGCAAATGATAACACTGTAAGAAGGGTCTACATGGATTTTTAAATAGCATGTTTAATGAAAAAAAAAAAAAATTCACTACAGGACAGGGTTAAATAATTTCTTTCTGCTATTCTTTGCCATCAAAGCATAAGCCATTCTCTGCTGTTAGCTACCAGAGAAAATTTAAGTTTCAAACATTGTTTTGAAGCTTCAAAACATGGACCATTCTAAGAGCTTCAGATGAAATCTGGAAAAAAACAAAACAAAACAAAAAAAAAAATCATAGCACTCGCAACAGTTCAAAACCAAAAAACTACTTTCACGAATCGCTTGAAAACACTGAATGTTATTCACTTGAAACAATATCCTGTTTGTTTGCTCTGATGCAAGCTAGCGCTACGTGGGAAATCTGGGAGCAAGTGCCTCGGAAACCTCTGTTAAATAGTATTGTTTGGTTGCTAGGGCCACACCAAGTTGTTTGGATAGTTTCAAGGAACAGTAAAACAATACAAAGGATAATTAGACAGACAACATACTCCGAGGTCAGAAGGCAACATGCCTTGATGTATGCTAAATTAGAAACAAAGTTGCTTCGTGTTAAACACAAGTGGCCAGAACTAGCAAAGGTTACTTAATACCCAAGTTGGTATTAAAGAATGTTATTTTTATTATCCTGCTTCTCTCTGTAGAGCCCAAACACATCAAGTATTTGGGGATATAAGCAGTGTCCTATTTACCAACGAGATTATTCAGGATTCAAACATACACAGCAGGTACCAAAGGGTAACAAACGCACCCCAGCCTGCGACAGTCTCTGAGGGCGTTCCACTTCACAGCTAGTATCAAATGATGAGGTTTAGCTTTTGTATACTTTTTTTGGTACTACTTTTTACTGAGCCAAGTGTTGACCCTCCACATGTGCTTTAAACAGTACTTTCTAAGTTTTTTTGTGTCTTTTCCTTTAACTGAAATTTGTTCTCTTGTACTTGCTGCTGTTCCTCAGGAAGTTGGAATGGTCGGACTGAAGCATAACTTCTGTCAGCTATCTCCCCTCTTTCAAGATACCTGAAAATACACCTAGAATTATTTTATGTATTTTAAATAAGGTATCCAACTATAAAACAAGGATACTCAACACACCTCTAAGAGGGCCTTCGTAGTTTTCATCAAGTAGATCATATTCTTGATTGCTATTTTTAAGTTCATTGCTAAGGTCATAAGTAATATTACACAGCTTATATTTAATGAATAAGCTTTTTATAATTATTTTTGCAGCACATGTAATATCATGGGTACTTTAGAGGGTTTGTATGTCCATCTGACAACACAAAAATTCCCCAAAGATTGAAAATATTATCTGTGGGGTTAAAGGAATTTTAATTAAGCTCCTTGTCTTCTATTCTGATAAACATCTAGAACATTTCATGTCACCTCACAGCAGTGATATTAATATACGCAGAAACAGATCACTCTAACAATTGTTAGAGTGCTTCATAGCAACAAATCTTCAGTTATTTTACCAAAGGAATCATTACTTTTTCCTAATAAGGATGTCACTGCTCAAAAGAGACGGAAACCTATCATGTAGTATCATCCCAACAAATTATGAGCAAAGCCAAAAAGTTAAACCAACCTAAGTGTCCTGTGTCCCAGACCAGCAGTCTGTTTTCTAGAGCAGACAACTTCAATAACTTTACCATTATTTCACAATTCTACAGTTCCTGTAGACCATCACATTTCTCTTGTTTCCAACATCTCCTTACTCATATCAGTGAAAAAAAAATCTCATTCCATGAGTACACCTCATGATATGAATGAGAGAAACAGTGAGCATCTCTATGAAGACAACAAGGGCGAACATATAGTGCTCTAATAACAGATGCACATTCCAAATCTGAGCCTCTGGTCTATAGACAAATACAAAGAGCCATTCTTCACTTAAATCTCTTGGATTTGCTTTCAGAGTAGCGACAGGAGGATGCGGTTGCTATTCATTTATCAAGCCCATTTACCTGAGTTGCCTAAGCATGTGACAGCACAGTAGACCAGCTGGGTGTACTTCACTGGTTTTTGTCCAAACTATGTACCGCTAGTGATAGCGCATGGAATCTGTCCATAAATTGGATTTATTATTGCCTTACTAGCTCTATACTGAATCCCAGCTGATTGCACGCACAGCCAGTGCTGCTGCACACCTGGCTCCGGCTGGTTCCTTGGTTCGCCAGCATCACGCAAGTGGTGGTGGAGTCAGCTGATGTCAGTTATTGCAACAGAGCCCATGCACCCATCAGAAACTGGAAGTGGTACACAGCAGAGCATGGAGGTGCCAACTGCTGCCCTGGTACAGCAAAAATGGTATTGAGCTAGCTATAGTAACCCACGGGTTCAGGCTGGCTCTTTGCAGAGATAGTGGATACTTCTGCATTACATTCCATTTATCCAGATTTTTCCATTTATTTCAATGACACTTATTTACCGGCAAAATGTCACTCACTTCAAACTGTGCTAATAGTTTACAGCAAAAGAGAAGAAATTGCAAACTTGTAAAATATACATATATACTAATTATATATAATTGCTATTCCAATTTTTTTCAGTGATGTATATTGTTCTCAGTAATGTACTTAGACTAAGATAACAACTTTCTGCTAGATGACATTTTTTTTGAGGCATTCTTAGGATGGGTTCTTTAAAAACATTATTCTTGATACTGTATGAAAATCCTTAAGTGAAGGGAGAGGCATAGCAGCCTCCTGACACTATAGTCATGACACTTTACAAGATAACCAAAATTATGTGAATAAAATCCACAGCTGTTGCCAGTGAAATTATATATCTACTGAGGGCCACTGACCATACAGATTTTCACAGATTGTGTTATCTAGATATTCCTTTGCTTTCCATAATATACATCTGCTGATAGGTAGCACCACAAATATAAGCACAGTGGTTGAAACTGAAATCAGTTCAAATACATTAGACCAAGGGAAAAAAAACCCCTGCTCTTTCTTCCCTATATCTCATACCTTAGTCTGGATACATAGTTCCTGGTGAACAAACATCCTATTATTTTCAATATAGACTATATGACTAAATCATTCAGTGACATGAGGTATGGTGTTCTCTTTTCTTTCTCTGTGTTGGCAGTATACAGTGAATTATCTTTGGAAAATGTTTAATGATGATCATGGCTCCATGTGTCCAATTGCACTACATGAACAGGCAAAGAACCGTCATTATCTCACTAACAAGCCACAAGGACTAAGAACCCAGATTGCAAATTCTTATTCACTTCTCTCTCTTTCATGGTTTTTATGTGAATTTGATGAAAAGAATTAATTAACCAGCAATAGTAGCTGGTACTTCTGTCATGCCTTTATGAAATATCCCATGTTAATAAGGTGAATGGATTACCAACCTGTGAAGTAGAAATAGGCTTAGAACTGGCTTAGTTCAGTGGTATGGTTCAGTGTAATGTTTGTAAAGCCCAGTCAAACCCTTCAGTGAGAGGAAGTTATATGCGTATTGATAACTTCCCCTCCGTATCTCAATCAGAATTTACATTTTACTTCTGCAGTAGAAATACTTCCCTATAGACAATATACCTAAGGAGCTTCAGATATGATTACATTACGTTTTAGTCATGATCTGGAATAAAACAAAACATAAATGAATGCTGTATCAATAAACAGAAATTTCTTTCATCAAGTAGTTAATCAATCATATAGCTAAAATGTGAAGGATGCCCTGGGAGGGAATATGGAAAGGAAAGTTTTTTAAAGTGTATTGTGAGAACTGGTACTACAACAGCTGAGCTTTCATTTGGACTCAAAAAAACCCCAAAAAACCAAAACAAACAAACAAAAAAACCCCCCACAACCAAAACAAACAAAAAACCCAAAAACCCCACCAAAAAACAAACCTCAGAAAAACAAACAAAAATACCCCCACAGAACAAAAACATCACAGAAATCTTCTGGAGCTTTATCATACAAATCATTTTTCTACCCCCAACAAATATGAACACCCTTTCTTTATGGAAACTTGACTTAACTAGGAGAGTAGCAAACAATTTGTCTAGTTCCAGGCATTCATATGAAGCTTGTTTTCTGCTTTCAAAGCCTCTGAAGATTGAATTTCTTGCTTGTGTTTTCACTTTCCCCAAAATGCAGACTCCTCTGCTAGCAAATGGTCATAGAAACATTACTTCAGGCCAACACAGAGATACAGCAGAAATTCTAAGGCATAAAATCTTAATTTGGCAATATTTGGTTTTCTAGGTATCTAGGCCAGATTATGATCCCTTATCTGGTACAGTCTTGCTGCTACTGCTGATCCTCAAATTTTAAGTTCTGCCTTACAACTAAGTTGTTTCGTCCTTCCAAAGATTCAGTAGTCTTTTTCCCCACCGCTATTAAAATCCCTGACAAGTTCATTCATAAATTGCAATTTTTACATTTTCATTTGGCATAACCAGAAATTTAAAATAATTTAAAAAAAAAAAAAAAAATCACTAAGATGTGTGTAAGACCAATTTTACATATTTACATTTTTTTAAAAACCCTTAACAAGAAAACAGCTAGAACATAGATGGGAATACCAGCTGAAATTGCTACAAGCACAGGCACAAGTACAACTCATTATGTGAATCACTTTACAAAGCCTTCTATTGTAGGCCGTGCACGTAGATTATCATCAGACAGGAAAGAAGAAATAGCACAAGATATCAAAAGACTAAACCATACACATTGGAAAACAATGTGATAAAGCACAAAAATTGGAGAGGGAAGAGGAAATCGGTTTGAACTCAATTGTTTCAAGTCCTGCCCAGTCATTCTTGATTACGGCATGCCGTCAGGAAATCCTGTCCATTAAAGTGTCAGACCATTAAAAATGGAGTTTATGTAATTTCTTTTCTAGAACAACTGCCAGAATAGAAAACCTTTTCAGATAAACCATTTTAATTAAAAATCATATTTTGAATTCCACAGAAACCTTCGCTTAGAAAGACATCAAATTCATTTCATAGCATACTTCCAAACTGGTAATACATTTAACATGTTTTGCTTCACTGTCAGAAAAGCTGTTCTCATGCAAGGGCAACTTAAAAGAATATAAAGGATAAGTCTCTCTCATCTGTCCATAATTTAGAACACAATCCATCAAATAAGGAAGCAGAACAATGGCAGGAATGTAAAGATTTGGGACTAGAAGTTAAATTCCCAATGGTCACTTTCAGAAACACTTTTACCGTCCTGAAGTTTCATAAAACTGTAGCTTTCAGTTAAAATTAAAACTGCACATATAATAAAGCAAGTTAGGCTTAATACAGGAATTTCTGCTGGAAAACAGTTCTGTAATCAAGTTGCAAACTTCTCAGAGAAAAGATACCATCCTAAGCACACATCCGTTACCTACCGTCATCTTTCCCAGTAGACTTACTGCAAAGACTTAACATGACCCTACTGTCAAATTATTTTGCACAGCATCACCAAAGTACTAGTGCTGAGTTGTCAAGTAAGAGAGATATGTATCCTGGTATCTCAGTTTCCTTCAAAACACTGAATTGTAATACCTGAGCATATATAACTGCCAAGTTTCACTCATTTACAAATTTTATATTCCCTCAAAAGAGTAACCACATAAGCATTAAAAAAAAAAAAAAAAATCTAAACTTGTTTCTTTACTTCCTATACCTCAATGTTAGGCTTCCACAGCATTGTAAGTCAGTAGCGATGAAAACACAGAAGCAATTCTACTCCGGTATAAGTAAATTGGGGGGGGACGCGAAGCTTAGACTACTAATTTTAGAGAGCAATATCTGATGTTTATTTTTTATTTAAAATTACTACTGCAACAGGATGAAATATGACAACTTCCTTTCGTATATAGAGAGCAAGGACAGACTAGCATAACTTTGGCTTGTTCTGTTAGCTCTTCTGATCCACCTGCCCTTAGGAAAATGTAAACCAAGCCACCACTAAGTCTGAGCTGGTAGTATTCCCTGGCTTTCAAGGGGACTGATAAGCTCAGGCTCATCACCATACCAGTCATGGTTATCATGCTTTTAGATAGTACTGTGCGTTCACATAACAGCCAAGTGGCTGTAACTCATGAAAGCACCACACATCTTTCCTTCAGCTCTAACTCTTGGAGTCAGAAGGACAACTGGAAGGAGCTCAGCTCAGACATCTAGCTATCTGGCATCAATTCTAATTATTTGTGCCATCAATTTTTTCTCTAAACATGAGCAGTTACAACTTTCTCTGAAAATGTGAAAGCTATACATGTTGACACCATCCCATGGCTCGCTGCTGGATTCCCAGCTTGGCTGCAGCATTTACCCAAACTTCACCAATGAAGACCTAGAAATAGGGTATCCGTTTCAGCCTAGCAGGTATGTATAAATCCCATCATCTGTATCAACGTTTTCCAGTATTTTGCCATTAGCAGGGGGTGTGGGTTGGTGTTCCCCCCCACCTCCTTTTTAGAGGGAGTTTCCCAGGGGAATGCAGATTCCTATTGAGCAAATTCAAGCATGCTACCTGCAAGTCTGGTTTCTCTCCATTCTCTCTCCTGACTGATGGACTGCAGTTTGAGAGCCACAAAACAATGGTCACCTTCTCAAGTGACAGGTAAGTCCGCAGGTAAATTTGCACTTTTCTGCTTGGTATGGAAAGTGTGCCCTACTCAGTCCATGGGGGTGCGGCAAGCAGGGCAGAGAACTGAACATTTACTGCTAACAGAGAAATCCATTTTTTCCTTCCTGGGCTATCAAATTGAAGGCTGCATCACGCTGGAAATGTATTGATGCTCTGAATCCTATGTTAAGCATGAGCTAAAAAAGGCAATAAAATTATATCAATGCTTGGCTAATTGATGTTAAATTAAAAAGCATAAGGGAGGCAAAGGCAGCAGTGGGAAAATATACCAGTCAGGCCTGGGGACTAGAAGAGGAGAAAGAGGAGAAATAATTATATTTGCTACTGTTTATTCCAGATTTTGATATACACTGTTCTTTAAGTTAAGGAAGCATACATTTCCACAGTGTGAACTTACTCTGAATAAAGACTTCATTTTTATGGTATGCTAATTACATGAAGAGAAAGAAAAGTCCAAAGTGAACCCTAAATCTATAGCTTTAAGAGGTAGTACCTAAAAACATGGAAACAAAGATAAAGCATCAAGGGAATACAAACACACTGATATATGGGCTGCACAGACAACTGAATTTAACACTTGTCACTGCAAACATATTATTTATGATGTTCTGCTTCCTTTCAATATGGATACATATACCCCCCCCACACAAAAATGCATCGAGTAACAAGGTCAAAGTGATCATAGGCATGCCTTTGTTAACCAGCAAACAGAAAAAGAAGCTTAAATACCTTCTCTCATCTTTCCTAATCCACATTTCTCTGGAAAACCAAAATTCCACATCCTCAATTTCAAGAATTAAGAATATAAAAAACCCTATTGATACACTATACTGAAAGAAAAAACAATGACAAAATACTCAACAAATTTACATATGTATTACTTCCAAAACAAGAGTGTCAGGAGCCAGCAGCTTTTGCAAAGAGTTCTCTCGCCGAGTACAACCCAAGGTAGTTTGTTTAAACCTCATCTCCCACTACAGGCTTATTCATTCCTTGACAGAAGAGGGCAATTCTAGCTCCCAGTAGAAAGAGGAAAAGACTTTTCCTCATTATCCTCATTATGCTCATTATCCACAATTATCCTCATTAATGTCAAACTGATACCTTTCCTGAGTAAATGCAAAAACTAATGAATACTGGAAGCTTTGCTATAAAAAGCTATTTTGGAAAAGGACTCTGGAGCATCAGTTAAAAAATAGCCAAAAACTTCAAATCATGTATCATTAAAAAAAACCCCAAAAACCTATTTTTAAAAAAATCTATAAAGAAACCAAATTAATTTATTTTAGTGTTCCATATGAGCATATTGATGTTTCAGATGAAAAATATTTTTACAATTTAAAGCTCAAAACCATTACATTAGCCCAGACTGAGTCTGTTTACAGAGCATTTGTACATCTTTGTAAGTAACTGCCTAGTAAAGTACTCAGAAATATTATAATAGTTATTTCTGATACTGAGGAATGGTTTGAAAATTAAAGTCTTAAATATAAACAAATGCATTAAATAAGAGAATAAACAAACACAATACATTTGAGCATCGGAGTATGCTCAAGCATATACAAATCAGGGTTAGAATAAGCCCCACGCATTAAGTATCAACTTCAGGAAAGAACAATCATTCTAACAACTGTTCTACACTCCTATTCTGTCAGTTTTGCCTAATAATCTTCCATATGAACATATGAGCTGAAAAGGAAAACAAACCTCTGAAGACTAACTCAATCTGTCGTGTTTAACACAAATATGCCAAGAAGGAAGAGCAGAAGGGGGAGGAATCAACATTTTCAAAAGTATATTCTTACAGTAAGTTTGTTGAGGAGTCAAAACAAAACAACAGAAAACAATTTTTTGCACATCCAGGTAACTACCTAAATTTGGGGTTTTTTAATACAAATTTGTATCTGAACATATTCCCTAAATAAGTCTTCTGCCCTGAACTGAGGGGATCAGCTCTTCTGAAAATTGAACTCTAATGGGTTTCAGTTCCCTGTTCAACTAAGCAAAGAGTTAGCACATAGGAGAGATTGATTATTTTTCAACAAGAGCATAAATGTCCTTGTGAGGGCACACACATATCTTACAGCATTGTTGTAAATTCTCCATTTTTAAGTTAGGTGTAGACGTCAGTGTTTTTCTTATTACCAAATGCACTCTTCTGAGCCAAGTCCTTTTGTTCACCAAACTCTACCGAAAAACAGCAAATGTCAGCTGCTGAGGCGGTGATGGTCTGGGATGCCTACTTTCATTTTTTCTTGGGAAAAAAAGTTTGATGAATATGAAAATTAGCAAACATCTAGAAGATTCGGGATTGCTTACTAGGTCAGTTATCCAAATTTGTTTTGCTTCTGTGGTTAGTGTGGGAACTGTATTTTGAGGCTCCTCAGCACTTTTAAAGTCTTTAACAACATAAGGTAGCGCTGAGTTCACATGAAGCCCTAGTTAACAACATTTTTTTAAAAGTAAGCATGAGACACTTGTATTTCTAACCAAACCTTCTGAAGAAACTTGTCTATGCTAACTGCAAATAAAAGTAAACTAAACTAGCAAGAATCTGAAGTTGCTCAACTCCTTAGAAAACCAGCTGACAGCCTTCAGGGCTTTAAGTCTTCAGAAAAAGTGCAAGGGCACAGCACAAACCTGGTGAAAAAAATCTCACGTAGCACGCAGGCACAGCCAGCGCTCAAACTGGACCTCTGTGAGAAGACAATACTAAGTGCCGTGCGGTGCTATTCTTAGTCACCATCAACACACTGAGCTTTCAGAGTTAACAGCTTCTTTGTCAGTTCCAGGGGAGGAGACTAGTCACATCTGAAATAAAAATAGGCTGTCATATGCTTGTCCATGGAACTCCAAAATACATGGCTAAAATGGTCATTTAAAAGATTTGAGCTGTATTGGAATTCAAGGGAAAAAGAAAAAGCTTTTTTCTCCTACCTTTCATTTTAACTTTTTATCTGATTCTAATTTACTTCAGAAAGTAGTTTGCTTTCTGCACAATGAGAACCTTTATCTGGTTTCAATACACTGTTATAAACTCTAAAAAGCATTGCAGAGAACTGTAAGTGAGAGGCTCAGACTGGTATGGGGGGAAGGTCTGGCAGTGGAGGCACCAGGGGAAAGGGGCTCAGCATGGCCTGAGCGAACGGCACCTGGGTGAGCAGGTCATGGAGACCCCCTGCACATCTACCTGCAGTTTCACAACACACCCAGATCTGGAGACAAAGAACCACAGCGACTCACGACGACTCTCAGAGGTGGGACAGGATGGAGACACTGATCACTGTCAGCGCCAAAATACAAAATCTGTTGGTAACCCAAGAGGAACCTGGGACACGAGGAGAATGTGGCACCCGGTATCCTTACCTCCCATACCATGGCCATGGATTCTGGACCTAACAGCTGGACATGAGCATCATGGTGACTTTTTGCTAGACAGACACCTTGAACACCCCTGTCCTGCCATCTGGCTCCTTGACAGACCTTGTGGACACAAACTCTGGGCCTTGAGAGACTGTGAGAGCAAGTGAAAACTCTTTATGTAACATCTCCTTTCCCTCTTATAAGGTATCGGGTTTACATCTGCTACATGGTTTATATAAAGTTGCAACAGTAGTTCCTACATTGTTTTCTGATTAAAATTAAATAGTAGGATTCCTATTTTTGTAGGAAGACAAAAAAAATAGCCACAGTCTGTAACAGAGACACTTGCCTACAAAATGAAGTATGGTAAAATCTGTTCTGAAATCTTCCATGCTGATGGACAGGAATAAAAATATGTTTATATATAAAACCATATTTTAAAGAGAGCAGCCTGTAAGGAGGTAGGACAATTATATCACAGCTACATTCAGAACTGTAATCATCTGAATACTACCAGGTTTTGAGGCTTGAAAAATAACTAAGCATCTAACTGTACACACTGATACCAACTATGGTCTTGGCCATTAATGACAGGAGTAGTATCTGGGTGATATTTAGAAGACTACACAGTTCACTACAAATATAAAAAGAAGAAAAGAAGAAATATACTGCAAGAAAGATATGAAACTATTAAGATTCTGCTTTAAAAATTATCCAATGTACAGCCCTCTTCAGAAATAGAGGGTGAAATTTCCTAGTAGAGGACAACACCAAAAAAAATATGTATGTATAATCCATAATGCTACTTACTATTGCTACATGAAATAAATAAATAAATAAATACGGTAACTTAGGTTACCAACTAAAATTAGTACAGATAGCTAGACAATGCCACTATGCCCCAAGTTGTGATATATAAATATACTGGTAGCATTACTTTGAAGATGGAACGATACTTGCTTCATTCTTGCTCAGGTATGCTATTTCCAAAATTGTCTTCATGTGCTGCCCAACTATTCCCACTCTGCCCTGGAAATCTCAGCTTCTCTGGTCAAGGTTTTGGACCTCAAGCTTCCTTGGTGCATTAAAGTTACACAGGCAAAGCCTGTACGTATCCTTTGAAAACATTACCTCAACCATTCTACAGTAATAAAACACCAATTAGATTAACAACCGTTGAGGGGGACAGAAACAGAGAGCAGGGGTACAGTCCAGTTGTGGTGGGACATCCAGTGACCACAGAGCTCAGTCGGGGGTTAGGGCCTCAAAGCAGGGAGTGCTCTGGTCCTGACACTGGGAAGGAGACCAACACAAACCACAGAAAGATAACAAGCTCTGGCCACTGCCAAGTTAGAACTCCCAACCAGTGACCTGGAAATTTGAGTTTCACATCCAGAGCTCATCGTGCATCTTTTTCCCTGATATTGTGGTATTTAAGTTTGTATGGTCAGGTATCAACTACACCATAAAATATCAAGCTGTTTTAATCACACTATAAAAGCCCACTTCACTTCTGAGCCAACAACAAGTTTGCTAGACCTGTAGGAAAACAAAACTACAGTTTTCTTCCTCTACAGATGGAGAAGAGGAGGCAGTCTGACCAGCAACATACTGCTATACCACAGCCACAACTCAAGGGGAGGAGCAGCGTTTAATCTCCAGAAATATGGTATCAAGCTGTATTTAGTAAGAAGCGCAGGACAGGAAAACAGAGGAAGCTCAAGAGAAATCTATCAGTTGTTTTTTTCCTAATTGTAGATGCTGATGAAAACTTGCAACCCTTCACAAGGCTCTGCCAACTCAATGGAGCCAAAATGCAGACCAGTAGGTTTAAAAGTTCCCCTCTCACAAGACTTTTTTAGGTAAGACACATGCAAAGTGCGCACACGTTACAGTGCCATTAATGCAGAGGGTTAACTCAGGCCTAGCCGAGCTTCTGGGTAGTACTGCCAGTCAGCAGGAACCAGGGACTGAGGTTCCTAAGAATTACAACCCTGTAGAGAAAATCCTGTCAAGATGGCACAGCTGCTCTTCTGTACCTTCACGGGTCTCCGTCACCTCTCCCAGTCCCCAAATAGCTAAAGCTATCCAATATTCATGATCACTTTTTGGCAGTCAGTCTTCATAACCTTAGTCTTAGAACTGCAAATATAGAATGAAACCACATAATTCTCAAGGACTTGACATTATTGTTCTCGGCACCATTAATGTAAATGGTCTTAGTAGAAGTAAGGAAGTACAGAAGAGATACAAAAGCTTGAGAAAGAACTAAAAAAGTACCAGAATATATCTAATAAACCAGTATATAAATTAAAATTAACCAAGGAATCAGCACTTCCTCACTTCAGTTCTTCAGAATAAGCAGTGCATACTATTTTTTTATTCTGAAAACTTGCATCTCCAGGAAGACACCGGTTTGGCACAGAGAGATGCAATTTTAGTGAGGCTGAACTTCAGCTCAATATGCTTCAAAAAGTTTTCATGGTCAGCGGAGGCATAATTCACATCCTCCACCACATTTTAGTGAAATCCTACAGGCTTCCTTCCAAAAATACAGAACCAATGTCTGCACCCTCCCTAGGGCCCTCCCAGGACCTGTCCTGCCATCCGCTCCCCTACTCAATTAAACAAGTTATCTTCTTGTTTCCCTTATCTTCTCCAAGATGAGCACTCCAAGTTTTCCAGTTACAGTATCCCCTTCAGGGATAATGTGGCCATAAAAGAGAAGCACAAACTATAAATTAAAAAGTAAGTAAAAATTATTCAAACAATCCTTTGAACAGTACTACACAGTGAATGCTAGGAAACTTTTAACAGTGGAATCACTTTCCTTTTGGTTACCTTTTGCCATATTTGTGAAACCTGGTTTTGCTTATATTGCTTTGCTTAATGTAATTATTTCAGAAATCGTGATACACTTTTACTTTCTTTCCTGTGGAGGAATAATTATAGCTGGGAGTATCCATTCAGGGTTTTTTCAATTATTATTTAAGAAGGGGGAAAAAAAAAAAAAAAAAAGGGAGAAAAAGACTCCAAAATCTTTCTCTTCCATGCACTTCTGCTAGGGAATTTCTAGGTTTTGGATTCCTCCTCCTCCTTTTCCTATCCTCTTCGTTTCTGGAGAGAGAAAGGTTCAAAGATCAGAACAGCCCTCCAAGAGGAACAATGCATGACGCCACCTTAATAGCCCCTGGTCAGTCTATCCTGGATTTCTGGCCACAGCGTTTCAAACAACTATCAAAAAAAAAAAAACCCAACCTTTGAACTTCTCAGCCAAACCTCAGTACATCTGGGTTAGCTTCCTTCTTTCTTTGCTTTGCTGTCATAAAAATGAAGTGCCAGTTGCCAGCCTGTCTTTTTTTCCAGGACAAGACCTCATTTGTAGCTGAAAGAACATTAAAAATCTGGTGATATTTGGCCCAACTGCTATGTCCTGCTGACAGCCAGCACAAACAAGATGTCAGAGAGAAAAAGGAGGCAGGTTTCCACTGAGATGTCAGACAGTTTTCCAAGCCTAACATCAGCTGCATTAAGAGCAGCCGAGTTGTTACTGACCAGTGACCCTGGCATGCTGGCACTCTTGCAAACATCACAGTTCCTAATCTGAAGATCTTAAGTTCTAATTCAGCAGCGTGAACAAAAGAAGCACAAAGGAAGCAACCAGGGACGATGAATAAAAGAAGCAAAAGGGAGAAAATCAACAATTCCTCAGGCTACTTACGCTGCTTTGATAGCACTGTGAATAACGATTCTTTCCAATATCCATTAATTAGTTAGCATTGATTTGCAAGGGTTTAAGGCTTTCACACGTCTTTCTAGACCAGCATTCTGGTCTGTAGCAATTGTCTACAAAGGAAACTTCAAAAAGTTAAGTTGAAAATATCCCCAAATCACATGCCAGCTGTGCCTGACGAGCAGAACCAGGAGTCATTTATATTTCCCATGTTATGTTTTAAATGATTTTTTTTTTTAAATTTTAGAAGCTTGAAATGGTTAGTTTTTTAAACTCTTAGCAGTCTATTTCTGAGGCTATGTAAATCTGAAGAAAAATCACTCTTTCTCCCCTTTGGATTTTCAAATTCTTGATTCTTAAGAGAAGAATGAGAAAAGGTAAAGAGTGAGGAAAATTTTTTATATGTCTGTTGTTTTCTACTACTTTGAAAGCATTATATATTCATTAGTAATACTTATTCTGAACAGAGTAAAATCTGCCTTACACGTATTGCTTTTCTCATTTGTTCTAACTATACCTACCTAGGGCATCAAGTCTAAAATTGGATGAAAATAAGTAGAGAGTCACAAAACATATAGTTCTGTTACTGTATTGAAACATTCTCCACCTCTAGCTTTTTGACCATCAACATATTTTAAATACTTCTTGATCGGTCCATAAAAGCTCCTGAATTTGTCTAATCAATTATCAATACAAAGTCAATGATATAAAGTTTATTTCTTTCTATTCCTTGATTTTTCAGTAATTGTTTTTAAAAGTAATTAAACCAAAGCAATTCTATATGTTAACATCTTATTTTCTTCCATTATTGAAGCTTGGCAGTCTATTATACAAATCATATTTCACTAAACTCTCCTGAAATTTGTCTCAGAAAGTAGTTTCTACCAGACCTACTAACGTAAAGCTTTGCTTGTGACATTCGCACAGGCAACTGGGAATGTCAGAGTTCAAACACTTAATTCATATTTAGAGTTCCAGGCCCAGTATCTTTTAGGTTCCAAGTGCCCCTTTCAATGTCGACTGGCCTTTTCCTCTTTACGTTTAAATTCATCCTTTATTTTGTGCTGTACCTAACAAAATTTAAAAGCTCCCTTTGACTAGCATCATCACTCTTTGTAGAAGAATGAGGAAGAATATTTCTTTCTATACAGGGGAAAACCTGAAACTGCACGCAAACAGGACATAA
This sequence comes from Aramus guarauna, assembly GCA_013400195.1. NCBI lineage: Eukaryota > Metazoa > Chordata > Aves > Gruiformes > Aramidae > Aramus > Aramus guarauna. The sequence continues at coordinate 212,991 of VXBL01005640.1, read as the reverse complement.
TATAGCAAACAGTTGTGCTCCATAGAGTGTTCTAAAGTTGGCAGCCACCTTTCTAAATTGTTTTGTCAGTGATCTCTTAAATGCTATTAAATCGCTAGTGTCTGAACCTTTCCTCTTCAAATACAAATGCGCCAGAGCTAGAGTTGGGAGGAAAAAAAAAAAAAAAAAGTCAGCAGAAATGGGGTATTTGATATGGGTTGTTGGAATCAGTTTATCTGGAGCTTTCCTGAAGTCCATGCAGAGCATGCAGTTTATTCCAGCAACAGTAGCTGACAGAGTGCTTTGCATTTGGGGCACTTTCTCCTTTCAATAGCATTCTCTTCTGCAAGTTGAATCATTACAGAATCTATTTATGGGTTTAACGAAAAAGTATATTGCTTTAATAGGAAGAATGCCCCAAAGGAAAGCTCGTTCTAGCATATCTATGCCTGATGGAAAATAAATAATGTATATCCCAACACATAATGTATTTAATACAGACATCTTATTTAAAAATTAATATGAAGAACCTCACACAAGACACTCTTGAAAAAAAATAAAAATCACAGTTCAAGGTTTTCCATGTTGATGTGCAAAGAAGTCCAAAGTAAGGCCTAAAACATCATATATCCTTATGTAGTTATGATTGGTAAAAATCTGCTTACAGAGACTTCCCTAACGAGCATCCATACCCTTATGCCCAATCTACACAAAAAGTGTTAGAATACAGACTGTAGGCATCAAACAGATAAGGCAGGGAAAAAGTATACATGTAGGTATGAATGTTTAGCAACAGGGAAAGCTAGACAAACTCAAAAACACCCAAAAAATAATCACACAGCTTCAGTCATAGAGAAGAAACGTGACCAAATATAAATGCAATACAAGTGAGAGCAAGGCTCAATGATCCAGGTGAGCCGAGACACCCATACAGAGCCATGAAAAGAGGCAGTCAGCTTCTCACTGCTAGGGAGGTGTGCCTGACCCTTCTTTTACATCAGCCCTCACGTCCACCCTCCTTGCCTTGAGATGATTCAGTTGGATAACTGAACAACAACAACAAAATATTCTTCACCTTTCCAAGAAGATGTCTGCTGACATAATGACCCAAACCAGCTCACTAAAAGGATAAGACAAGTACCGCAGTTGGCAGGTGAAAAGGTGACAAGGCTGGACTGCTGGGGGCAAAGCCACCACTTCTGGCAAGAGTGACGAGCTCAGCCATCTTATGAAACTTCCCTTGTCTTCACCCTGCTCACCTGATTCACATCTAATGGAGTGGGACTGAAAAAGTTTGACAACTTCAGAACTTTCACTTACATATATGGGTATTCTTCAGCTTCAAGGTGGTACATTGGTGTGACTAGTTTGGGTGATCTACGTAAAGCCTAGTTGTCTCCTTCCAGCCTACAACCATTTATAGAGCTTGTTATTTCAACCCTACCCTGAAAAAAAAGAAAAATAAAAAAAGCTATCTTTTCTTTACAAAGCAGATTTTACTACACAGAATGTTACTGGCATTTCATTTAATTGAATGTATGCCAACACACCATATATCAGGAAACGCAATGACTCATGATCTTGTGTGCCCCAAGATGTACTGCACAAGCAGCCACCACTAAAGGTTGCCTAAGTTCATAAATAGGGCCAAACATATATCTTACATTCCATAATCTCTTAAAAAAAATATATATATAGACACATTCACATTTTATTGTGTGACTAACTACTGTCAAAAACTTGCTTTTCCCATAACAACTGCCAGGCTGTGGAGAAGCCATTGTAAGCACTACATCCCTTCTACAGCAAACAAACTTGCTGCTCCAGCAGAGCAGGGATCTGTAAGTACATTTACAATCACAAAGAAGACTTAAATACATTAAAATAAGAGTAGAATTTAGTAGTTTTTTAAAAACTTAAGTTTGGATTTATCTTTCACTTAAAAATTTCACTTGTCAGTATGTCAAAACAATTTCAGAAGATATGATCATAAGGAAAAACTGGTACATTCTCTGGACACAGACTATGAAGTTTCAGTATGTAGGATGACTACTGTCATGACTTTTTGAAGTCAAAGTTGCAATTAACAAAAAGTTTCCTATGAAAAGACCGAACACATTATTATTTAGGATGTTTAATGTTAGAGAAATAAAGTTAACACCCTACTTAATATTGTATTTATTTATTTACTATTATTGTTTAAGAAGACAGCAAAAATAGAATCTCATGAAAATAAGACTTTTCTTGACTAGTGACAGAACATCAATTTCCCACTGGAATGTAAAACTGCTGTTAAGAGATGTCTGAAAGTTCTCTAGAGCACTGTCCTGCCACTGATAACTGCTACTCCTAAGAACAGTTTTGGAGAACCAACCACATAACATCTCAGACCAATTTGTTCCCTAAGTTTTATTTTTCTTTGCAGTTGAACAATTGCTGGGAAAACAAGCTGAAATTTACCATACAATAATGATTCATAAAATATTAAGAAATTGTGCTTTTATCACTTTTTAAAAGTATAATCCACTAGCAAACTACAACAGAACGAGCAAATCTGACCTTTTGCTAAAGCCATGTACACCTCTGCATACACTCCACCTCACCCCATCTCCTGCCAAAGACAACGGGCAACAAATCATTTGTTCCACAATTCTTCATATGCTTCTTTTTCATGTATGTTCCTATAGTGGCATTATAAGGTGATCTCACCTTTCTTACTTAAATTACAGTTTTGTGGCTATCATCAAATGAAAAGCCACAAGATAAAAATGAATCCATTACATCTACTTTGTTAAATACAGTATAATCAGAGCAGAACCTCTCTTGAAGTCCAAGAGTTCACTTTTGGTTGCTAAAGGAAGAAGTAATCTTCAGTCACGCTAATCCTATGGGAAGGTAAGCGAGTCTTCAACTCCAAGTGCTTTTTTCATTCACAGAAGGAATGATTCAGAAGTATTTGCCAGGCAACTCCCCAGTTTTCACATGCTTGTCAGCACCTGGCAGCCGTAGCTCCAATAATTCACTTCCTTTTAAAGCTGCTCCATTTTTTTCTGATTTTATAACACATTTTCAAAAATGACTGCTGTACAGGCAGATACAGCTCGCCTTCCTGTCGTGACTTTGTTCGCAGGCTCACATGTCTAAGTAACTTTGAAAAATCACTGTCACAAACCCTTACCAAAAAAGAAGCCAAGGGCAACAACCTCGATGTAGCTCTGGCAGGCACGATGTTAAGAGCAGCCTCATTCTCTTAATGGTAAGTGTGAGCTCTTGAAATATATGCATGACTTCTGAATCAAGCTGAGCCAGATGATATGAAAATCTCATGAGCCACCTCCAACACTGATTTACCAGAAGAAGGTACCCTTCTGTTTACCAGACATACCACAACGGCAGAACAGCAACAGAAAGCTGCGTATTCATTATTAGAAAGACAAAAGATACATTTTTTGTTCTTTTTTTATTAGCCAGAAATAATTATTTATATCTGAACTAGACGAGATTGTATTAATACAGGGAACACCAGAAAGACAAAAGAGCTTTTAAGAAAGCAGTAATGGGTCATACTCATGTTTAGTGGAAAGCAGTTCCTGACTAGACTGTAAGCCCCAGAAATACGTGCATAATTTTCATTAAAATATATGACATATCTTACAGAAAGCTATTCATTACATAATGCTTTTCATTGTAAGTGGCACCACATTTGGTTTTCGAACCCACTTGTGCATCACTAAAAGTAATTCTTATGGCATTCAGACCTCCTTAACCTTAAACAAAAGTTTTCATGGACAAAATATGAGAGCTTTCTTACACCAATCAACATGGATAACAATCAAAATGAGTATCTGTGATACAAAATCAGAAACCTCAGAAGAATGGTTAAACAGACCACATATTCTAACTGCAATGGACTAAACAGAATCCATAACTTTAAGCACATTAGGTTACATGACCACAACTAAGATTCCTTAAAAGCTATGGAGCCAAACAACCTGAGGACAAGCCAACATAAAGCCTCTATTATATCCACAACTTCAGTAAGCAAATAATTCTTAAGTGGGAACATCCTCACTTCACTGTTGGATTAAAAGAACATTCCTGACTCCATTTAAAAAGAAGTAATGCCTAAAATTGTTGGCACAGAGACAGCATTCTGAAACTAGGCCATATGAATGTCACTTCATTGTTGTTATTGAAAGAAAAAAGATCAACTACAATAAAACCTTAGCCAGCACTGCAACTACATTATGCCAGCTAAGCAAGCCCTTAACCAGACCCATGGAGCTTTGCTGCCTTTCTGTTATATACTTAAACATTCTCTGCAGATGGTTATTTTTATGTATATAGAAATGCATGTAACCATGGTCACTCCTCTTTTGACATTCTTTAGTATACAAAATTCTGAAGTTATCATACAAACCATAAAAAGTAGCATTTGCATATAAAAATTTCATGAAAACACAGGAAAAACCTTTCTCAAGTAATTTTCTGAGCATATGCATGTTTATTGAGTTTCCAAGCACATACTCAACAGAAATACCGCGTAATTCCTTGTTCTGCACATACTGCATCACTTGACTGGAAAACATTTAAAAANTGCAACCCTTGAATGGAAAAAATAAAAAAAAAAAAAAAAAAAAAAAAAAAGGCAACAACTGGCTTGCCCGCTCAGCTCAATTCACTAAGCTACCCATGTGAATCAGGATACGTAAATCCAGTGTAGGCTGCACAGAGAGGTCTGCTCCTGGCCAGTCTGCACAGTGGAAAGCCATCAGAATGCAACTCTCGCACACTTACAGGGCAGGCATGCAGCTATGCCGTCATCGCGGCAATTTTCACAAACGAAGTGACAATCATGGAAAAAGAAAAAGTGAAATAAACCCCAGCTACCTAATCTGCATGCACAGAAAAGTAGTTTGGTGGTAGGTGATCCAAGTACCACTTTCGGACAAAAGAGTCAGGAAGATCTTCCTCCATTGTGCTTACGTAACAGAGGACATAAAGGAGAAAACATAGCATGATGTACAACCTCTTCTCAGATACCCTTTTTTATTAGTAGTAATACTCTCTATCTTATTACAGCTGACAATTATCTAGTCTAGATTCTGCTATTCATCTCCTTATCTATACACAAATTATTTATCTAGCTGCAGACTGAATTTATTGTAACTGAATATATTCAATGGCTTACTTTAGTTTGGAAACAATATAAATTAATAAAATCAACTTGAAGGATTTTTAATCATTTTCACGAGACACCTTCAACTTCTACTTTAAAATATTAGAAAAACCCTTCTGGTTATCTTTATTTCAGCAAGAACATTAGTAACTACCAAGTACTATTACAAGGTATAATGTGGAACAGATATAGTTAATCTGCAAGACACAAACTAAACAAAGTAAAAAGCAAAACCTGTAAGGATGCCTATTTTGAAATACCCATTGCTTTAACTTAGAATTCCTAAGTCCAAAACATGAATTACAGTAGTTAGTACAAAAAGCAAATCTCGTGTCTGAAGAAGCTATTAGGACACACTATCTGCATTCTCTCCTAGCAGTAATTAATGCAGTGTACAATAAATACCTTACTACTAATTCCTTTAAATAAGGCAGACAGGTGAAACGAATGATGCTGTATTGGGGTAAAAATCTGAACGGAGGTATTTTGATGAAGTATTTGGTGAATGAAAACTGCGCAGCCTGATACATCTCAAACAGCAATTCATGAAATGTAACTTAAAGCTGAGATACCAGATACCTCCTGCTTTTGACTTTTTTAATTTTTACAAATACAAGAAACTTAAGACATACAAAATACTTCACTGACGTACAATTACGTCAGCTTTATCACCTCCTGGCATCCTGTCATTAAGCTGCTGTGCTTATGGTAGCAGAGCTGGCTACACAGTGCAAGGCAGCTCCCGGGCCCAAGACCCTGCATTGAAGCGTGTGCGAAGGGGTGATCTGAGGACAGATCGGTTGTCTTTACCCAAAGCAGCATCCTCGCCTTCCTCGCTTCAATTAAGAGAAGAAATCCTCATAGAAACTCTGGATCCAGGCCACTTCCAAGACCAAAGTGGGCACTTCTTGCAGGTATAATAAGGGGTTTGAGGCACAAAAATAATAACTCTGAAAAATGCACAGTCCAAGAATGATTGTTTTGCTTCCAAGGAGCATTTGGAGCTTGGCAGAACCAAGCCATAGTGTCAGCATCTGATAACTCCGCAGAGACGAGCATCTACGCGTCACCTCTCTTGGACAGCAAAGGGTGCAAAGAACTTCACCAGACTGAAATAACTGCAGCCTAAGAAAATTTTTATATATACATACACATAATCTTACAGGGCAACTAGGAAGCAGATAGAGCACTTTGCTCACCTCTCACGCTGGCTATGCCAAGTTGCACCAGCACACAACNCGATGGCGGCAGGGTCCCCGCGGGGCTGGCGGCGCCCAACGCTCGCGCTCCCCTCCTCGCCGGTACCCGCCCCGCCTCCCGAGGGACCCCGACACTGACGGACGGACCGACCCGCCCCGCCGCAGAGAAACGGCGCAACTGCTCGCCCTGAAAGCCGAAAGAACTGCAAAAGGCTGCGTGCGCTTTACCGGGTTTTAGATAAACTTCCAACCCATCTGTCACAAGCGCAGCGAAGTAAATCAACCGCCCGACAGTACTCTGCGCAGCGCCAAAAGCACAGCAAGCCTCCTACACTAAAAGACCGGCAAAATAAAGTAAAAAAAAAAA
>VXBL01005640.1:174344-200497 GCA_013400195.1 Aramus guarauna | reverse complement strand
AAAAAAAAAAAAAAAAGGTTCACACAATGTTGTTTCAGCTTCATCTCTACAGGCTGAAAAGGTAGGGGGATTTTCATGACTGAAGATATTGCTTAAAAGGTTAAATATTGCTCTTTTAAGAGAACTTATTCAAGTTTGCTTTTAAATGACAAGGAAGTAACATTTTATATGGCATTCATTTATGCTTTACAGAGAACATTACAGATTTTTAGCCACACTTCCTCCCTTCCCCTCCGCCAATTTAAGTGTTATTGCCCAGTTCTACAATAGTTTTATTTCTCTGGGAGTATATTCACATCATACTACTTCCCTCCCCCAGTTCCCCCAATGCAGTTCTTGCTCTTTTCTGCTGGGATGGCCAAGAGAATCCAATTTGTCTAATTAACCCTCTGCAAAACAGTTTGCATTAATAATTCCAGCATAAGTATTACCTTAAAAAAAAACAAACACAGCTAAAGGCATTATTTTAAGTTATGTAAAAACCATGCAGTCACTGTTGCTTCCAACAGTTAGTTTGAGGTTTTCAGTTCTACTACACTCATCTTCAGGATGATACGGACTGACAGAAAATGCATTCGGGTAGAGAATTACAAATACTTTTTCCCATATAAGTTACAACTATGAGTTTTCCAACTAGTTTGGGGAGGACAATGAAGATGCACAGATTTCTTGCAGAACATAGTCTGAGTAAGATCAAAGAGGATACTGTTAACATTTAACTTTTCAGTAAGTTAACAGTACTTTGATTGAATAGTTATCCTATCTTAAAAACATCAATCAAAAAAGAAAAACAACCAAAAAAAGAAAAGCAAAACCAACCACCACCACCCCACTTTCAAGAAAGAATAATTAAATCCTGAAAAAATCAAATAGCTTTCAAGGTAGTTTAACAAAGACTTTACCATCTTTGCAAGGATTTAGACTAAACATATTTCAATCTGGCCCTTCCTGAAAATCCAGCTTTCCAGATAGCAAACATCACAAAATTACAAGGAAACAAATCAGTAATAAAAAGGTGAAATATTTCAAACAACCCAGCAGGCAGTTCTGAGACGATATTTAACCAACCTCTCTCCAAGAGGAAATGAGACAGGTGAAGTGCTACATGAACCTACAGCTGTTACTGAATCTCATGAGCCTGACAAATCTGAGTTTCTTGATTTTCACAAGCGTCCCTGTAGTTAAAATTCTAGAGAACTCAGTGATTTACTCTCTCTCAGATGCTCAATTTCAACCTTCCATGACTGCCAATAAACCTTCAAAGGTATAAAGCCCAATTAGTACAGTTCTGTCTGTGTGACAACTTGACATAACTACCCTAAGATCTGATCTGCCCCATTCTGTAGCATGTCAGCCTCCTTACTGTGCTTCACCATCAATGTAACAATGTACTGGTTTTGGGGAACCAACACTCCAGTTTTCACCAACCTTTTAAATGGAATCTGGAAACAGTTACAGAGCTACACAGAAAAAATCCCAGCTTAGTTGCTGGGTGTTTAAATGGATAGAGTAGGGCAAGGCTTAACTCTGTTACCCTACAAGGCCTTAAGACAAATGCTCCGAATCAGTTATGTTTCTATTTTGGTTGCTCCTCCCAAGCTGCTCAATTTCTGTGCCACTTCTACGTTAAACCTTGTATTTGAATTACAGGAGGATCAGCTACTCCCTACAGAAAGCACTGGGAGAAAAAAAAAAAACATCAAGAGTTTAGGACTCACCCAGGAAAACTTAAAAAAAAAAAGTTAAAGTGAATTAGCTACAGAGGTAAACTCAGCACATAAGTAAGTCCCAAGTCTGTTAAGCCTCATGAGCGCAATACTACTTAGGCAGAAAATGTTCTCAGCTACAGCCTCCCCCAGCAACTGAAGGTACTCGCATATGTGCCTTGCCCTGCGCCAGGAGATAAATTTCTGCCTTCCTCCCTCTGCCATAAGCAAAGTTGAACATTTGCTCCCGAGCCACTGCCATTGGCAGCCTGCAGCCCATTTCTGTTTACGCCTTAAAGCACTTTACAGCCCTGTGTAACGCAGATGTACGTCTGCTTCGACCACCTCTGCCACAGAGTGCTAATGGTAGGCAGGGGGTGGAGGACTGCACAGTTGCAAGTGGGAACTACTTCAGGTGTCTCTGCTAAATCCCCTTACAACACAAACCTAACAACTCACTCCACCGTAGCTTCTCTCGAGGTCTCAATTCCTGAAATTGCCATTCCAAATGTTTCAGTTACACAGGGCAGGAGCGTAAGGAGCTCTGTTGCCCAATATCATAAATAAATAAATACATTAATGCAGCATTCTTCATAGTTGAAGTAGATTGGCATTTCTTCAAAGCCAGCAAATGTTTAACTACAGTACATTTTTAATGCCTTAGTTACCAGGACTTAAACAATTAACTGCTTTTAATGCTGAATTTTACAGCTTTCCCATCTCTGTGAAACAGCGGATATTCTTATAGGAATCTGAAGCAGGAAGACAAAATAGAAATGCTTTAAGATTGAAAAAGGTAATTAATACATATACATTGATTTCCAAGTAAGAATTAATGGAATTCATGAGTGTCATTTCTGAACCTTTAGCCACAGCAAGTATGTTACATTGAAGAAAAGCGAGACGAGAGATGCAAAAAACAGGAAGGGAGAAAACTAGAAGAAATAAAAACCCCAAAGGCAGCTAAATGCAACAGTTAGATACCAAAACACCTAACACACATTAAACTTTACAACAAGACCACATTTGTCTGGAAGTTCTGCAAACAGTCGGCAGCACCAAGCTCCCTAAAGTGCCTACAAAATAGTCTCAGGCAGCAGATGCACCTGTGCCGGCACTGGGAGAGCTCATCACTTCACCAGCTCCATCCGTGCACCTGCATCTAGCAGAGCAGATGAAATGGAAAGGGACACTATCGCTCCACAGCAATCCCTACTAGTTACAGAAAAATGCAGAACTGAAATCGGGTGGTAGAAACATGTTCAGGTAAACCGAGAATATGCTTAGCCTTTTTCCATTCATGGAACTGGCTGCTCTCTAATTGTCAGTCATGTTATTTCTCGATAGAGCACCAGCATACTATTTCTTTCTTTCAGTAATTAACATGAACATGTTAACTTTCCAAGCATACAATCTACCTACAAATATTTATGGTATAATTTCATCAACTTCTGAGTTAAACTACTCAGTGCTACATTGCTCCTTCCATGAAATAAAAGTTTATGGAAACCCCAACCAAAGAGTAAAGAAAGAATACATTAAAACTAATTCTAACCAACAGAAAACAACATACTGGAGAAATACAGTGGTTTTATACAAGTTATGAGCTGCTTTTATGTGGTTTACTTCCTGGTTTTCCTGCTTTAAAGTTAGGAAATATTTTGAAATTAAAGACATTCTTCCTTCAGCCAGTCACCTTCTCAAAGAAGTAACTGAGACAAGGCTCGGCCCAGTGCATCTTAAAAGATGCCACAGGACACCAGACAGCTTTGGGTCAGTCAGTGTCTAATACAACTGTGCAACACCATCCTGATGGTAAAGTATCTAAAGCTCATATTGCCATACTGGTCTTCTCAATGAGCAATGAGTCTCCCAAGCAACCAGGGTCCAACACAGACGCTTGTGACTACAGACCTGACTTGTACTAATCAGGTAAAGAATTATTATTTCTGGAGAATCTCTGTATAAGGGGTACCACACAGCTTATAAAGTGAGGGTATGCCAAGTCCTGAACATCCAGAGCGTCTCATGAAAAACTGCTGCAGTCAGGAACTTAATCCCTTTAGAATCCCTTTGCTAAAGTGATGAGGCTTTCTGAAAGTTTCACCTGTCTCTTCAAATCAGTAGTGCCTTTGGATTCTCCTAACAAAATCTTTCCTTTATAAATACGCACACCCAAAACCTTCAAGTGCAAGCTGAGAACCCTCTGTCTGGGAGGCTCTCTGCTTGCAGGGACTTTTTAGAACTTGGCTGGAGAGCAAGATGCATGTCAAGTAAAACAAACACTACTTCCCAAATGACAGGTATTCTTCAACAGTACTTACTAGCTGAGAAAACACATTCCCAACTGAAGAAAGCACTCACAACATCTCCTTACTGGAAGGACAACTAAAGGCTATTCAGTGCTAAGTTAGAGACACAAAGAATACCATTTACGGAAAAATTGAAAGATTTCCAAAGTAGCCCTTGATTAAGATGAGATAGGTGAAATTATTCTCCTTCCGTTTGGATCCACATAATACTTTTTAGAAGGAACACATATGAAATTAGCACTCACAGGGAAAGAAACATTCTGTTATCAAAGAGCTTAAACCAAAAGAAACTAGAAACATGAAGCCTACAAATCAAGACAAAACAGCTAACACGTGCAGCCAATAAAAACTGCCAACAGCTGTCAAAAGTATCATGAATTACTGGAAAATGTCATATCATATTTGCCTCTTCCATTTACAATCACATTTTCATTAGAAACAGAAAAAACACCTCTAGAGAAAATTAAGACTTCTTAGATCACCTATAAGCTAAAACTGTCGCATTTTACACATGGACTCTCTTATTTTTCAACTGAAAAGTGAAAAACTGTTTAACAAAACATTTAAATTTTAATCTTTCTGTAACTGAAATCTGAATTGTTTGTTACTAGCATGGCATCTTCAGGTGAAACTGCTGATTTAACCCTTCTAGTAAATACTATATTGACCTTAAATACTTTCTTGAGCATTTGGCAGGGGTGGTGGTGTATATTTTGGATTTGTTAGCCCAGTGATCAATTTTAATGTGTTTTAAAGGTTAACTTTTTTTTTTTTTAAAGAAAAATGGCTCCTTAAAGTTTTGATTTAATATGCTGTTCAAACTCTTACAGAGTCTACCTTGGATTGCAGAATGACATTGTAGAAAAGAGAGATAGCAGTGCTACAGGTATGTTTTAAAATCTGTTCTACATGCTAGAGATTCACAGTGTGAATCAAAAAGGAACAACATGCTAAACCCTTCTCTCCCTCTCAAAACATCGCTTTCAAGACCTGCGGACAATTTAGACACAAAGAATTTAAAAGAACACTTTTATGTCCTTGTATTACCAGTGCATCAGAAAGAATTGTTTTAGGGGTAGCACATACAATCATTTTGCAACGAGTTTCTCCACATCTTGTTGACTTCAGCACTTCACAGCTCCCCTTAATCACCTATTGCAGGATCTTCTATTTTTCTGGCGTACGTTAATTTTTCTCTCATTCTCCCCATACTGTCACACTTCTTCCCCTCTCCTTCAAGTCAAAAGCTTTATTTTGGCTCTCTCCCAACTATCTTAATGTACAGTTATTGTGGATTCAAAAGGTACAGATATTTGCTTTATTTACAATCCCCTTTAAGTTTTAACTGCATTACCTCAAAGAATTAGCCTAAAGATAATGTTTTAATGACTATTTGCAGCTAAATATTGTCTAATTTCGCCTCTATTTTTTTTCTTAATAAACTGAAATTCTCATTACTTCTGGCTTTACAGCTTATGATCTGCAGGAAAGACAAAAAGAACAGAAAAAAAAGCCCAAACATCAGGATTACTGGTGTTCACTTCCTAAATTTGCTGTTGGTTCTTTCTCACAGCATTCCAGTTTGCTGCCTATCCACTGTTTTCCGCTTGGTTTAGCAAATTGAACAGCATCACCAAGGATAGACATGCACCAGGACCACCGCAAACAAATATGCAAGATAACTATGCAGGTGGAAGTGTACAATCTGCTTTTCGCAGCATTGACCCATTACATTGGCTCAGCTGTCATATGAAATCTTATACTAACATACTTAAGTCTCAGAAAACCTTTTAAGTTCTGGAAATTCAGAAGATGCATAACAACCCACCTGCAAGTGTGATGCAGAAGTAATCTATTAAGTGAACAACAGCACTAAAAAAAATTGTAAGCACCCTATCTCAGAGGAAAACAAATAAATTATGTCCTCATAAAATCCATACGAGTAGCTGTTAAGCATGAAGAAAAAGCCCTTCTAGGTTTACCTTTGAGTTGTACTGACACCCACCTTGAAAGAAGCACTAAGTTACAAATACTTTGTCATTCTTTGAGATGACGTAAAAGGTAAGGTTTGGCAAAAAAAACCCCAAACCACAAATACTGTAGGAAAAAAGTATATTAATTGTAAATTCCTGCATGCTTATTCTTCACGTGAAACCCTGAGACAACTACAGTAAAAGCATATTAGGCATACAGCCAAGTACACAATACAATTTAAGAAAATCAGATCTCGAAAAAATAGGGCCAAAATTAGTATTTGAGATATCTCTCAGTTCTAAGTCATAGCAACTTTTTTTTTAAACAATTAAATATAACTATAGTCAATTTTCCATATTAATGGTCAAATGAACAAGTCAGAGGTGCACTCCTTTTGCACTTGGGCTTACTTTTAAAAATACTTGCTGGACATTATTTCAGTTCGTTATTGACTCCATCTTAAGCAAATGCCTTACTTAAACATTTACCCAATGGTCATTGCATCTGCTTATAAGCAGTAATAATAAAACATATCATTAATGCACTTAAAATGAAGCCCTGGATAGATGTTTGTGTTTCCATTTATCTAAAATATTAAAGAGTTCATTTTCCATAAATCAATACATTTAAAGCAGAGGGTATCCAGAAGGTGACCGCTACTTTTGGTGATGGTAAAACACCTAATGCTGCCCCCACTACTGACCAAAAAGGCCCTCTCAGTGAGTTGATTCCCCTCACCAATTCATCTCAAAAATACTGCCCCCAAAAAAATAAGAACATTTTCTGCTGGCTTTGGGAAATGAATCAGCTCAAGAAAAGGCCACACCAGCGTCAGACAGGAGATGGGGAAGGGCTGCAGAGCTGGGAGCCAGATTGCCCTTTTCACTAGCAGCAAACTGTTAGATCAGCCTGATCCGCTTGTAAAACCACACTCAAAAATCTAAACAAAAATCCCCCTTCCCTGCCTTCTGTTGCAAAGAGCTTCAAGAGCAGGTTCCAGAGGCCCTTAGGAAACCTTCCTTATTACTTCTTATGGAAAATATACAGAAAATTTCCTGGGGCATTACTCAAATAAAACAATGTTATCTGCTGTGATAAGAAAACAGGAGAGAGGGTTAGAGATTTTTATGTACATAGCATTGTGGATCCCAAACAGTATTATGGAGCAGTCTCTGAACGTAAGAGGCAAACAGAGATCGGGGTAGGGGGGAAGCCATGGTACTTAGTTGCCCGCCAACTCCTCCAAGTCTTCTCTAACTGAAACTCAGAACTCCGGTACAGAAACTGACTTTTATTCCAGATTGATGCTGGGCCTCCTGGCCATCCTCTGCTGTACAAGGCTGATCAGAGACACAACACAGAGCTGAATATGCCCTGTGGAGCTGCTGGTTTTACAGGGACAGAGTGCTCACAGGCAGTTTATGTCTATCCAGCCCCTGCTGTTAGCCCCCTGAGGCCATTACAATTCTTATTACTCATTACTACCAAAGAACACATTGCTGTTGGCTGATTTCTGCTCCTCTAGCAGAGGCACTTGAAGGGAAGCAGGTTTAATGTTTGCAAAAGGAGATGTTTTCCACACACAGAAATAATGTGGACACCACGAGCAATAAGCATACTCCCAGCACTGACAAATTTAACATCTCTTGTGCAGTTATTGCAGATGTGACTTACAGTGTTGGCCATTAAGACCGTTCCACAGCATTAGCTACCCAGCCTTACAACGCAATTCAAATGCAGACCTGCAACTGAAGGGCGCGTTTCACACACCACAGGTACAGCTGCCGTTTGCCATTTTTTAAGGAATGGTCATGGCATTCTCCTTTAACAGTACAAACAGCAGAAGGGAGAATAAGCAATAGTTTATAGATGTGTCTGTATGAGTATACATTTACATGTGTTTCTTGGTACATGAAAATACTTTCTCTGGATCTTCCAAGCCCATCTTGCTGTGTTTGATTTGGATTGTAGCTTTTTTGAGACAAATTTTTAAAACTGAGAACACATTGACTCTTAAATGCTACAGGAAATTTAAAAGAACTACTTACTAACATCTATTAAGTGTTGTGATGCATACAATCATATGCAAATACTTCAGAAAGTATGGTTATTTTTTTTTACAGAGTTCTAATACTCTTATAAAAAGATGGTTATGAAAGATTTCTAAAATACACTTGAAACCATTCTGATGAAAGCTACATATTTTAAGAGACGTGCCCCAGAGTACATATTTTTAAGGTCTTGCTTTCAGCTATAAAGCAGTATATAATAATTGAGTTAACATGCTGAAAGGTGATACTGATAAACGTTTTAATCCTAAAAAAAAAAAACACAAACCAAAACAAAAACCCAAAACCCATCACTTGAATTCCACACAAAATATTTCAATGAGATATATGCAAACCCAACCAAGAGGTATTATCAAAATAACACTTTTATGCTTTGGATAAAAGCATGAAACCAGGAATAGGTCTGGTTGGTTGCTTTGTATAAGACCTCCTAAAATACTTTTATACTTTAAAATAGTTGTCAGACTCTGTATTTCACCTAAATTCTCATTAATACAAAAATGTTGCTTAAATAGCAGCAATAAGGAACAGAAAGGAAAAAAAAAACAAACAAAACCACCCCCTTTCAAATTCAAACATATCTACAAGACAAACCACCTTAGCTGTAAAAACCTATCGAGTTCCTGAATAGCTTCATTATATGACATTCGGTGGTGCATTAACACTACCACATCTGCTGACATCAAGCAAGTAAGCGTTTACAATTTTTTTTTTCCCAAATCATTCTATTGTTTTATTACCTGTTTTGTGGACACTTGCCTTCTGCCGCATACCCAACTGATAAACACAGTAGTTCTTTTGCTCTATTCTAGCAGAGCAGTTCATTCCATTACCAAGATACAAAAATAGAAATAAGCAGATAATTTAAAGAGGATTCAGCTAGTATCTGCTATTGTAAAAGCATGATCCCAGAGCAGACTATAAGTCTGCATTTCGCAAATGATGACATCACACTATTAAGTGATATTAGTCAGGCACTATCGATTTCCACAGGAGTCACTCCTAAAAATCACTATTTGGAAGTATTTAATAAGGAAGAAGAAGAATTCATCTTCAACAGTAGGACTGGTGTATTCTATGTTTATTGTCCTCACTTGAGCTATCAACAAAACATTGAACAAGGTTAGATGAAGGCATCTGTTTTTACTACAAACTCTAGCCTGCAGCACTTTCTTTTAACCTGGCACAAAACCAATTCTGTTTGTTCTGAAATTATAACATCTTAAATGAAATACTATTCAAAAGTGAGAGCTATAAAGAATCCATATTACAGCAGAAAGGCAGAATTGATGAGATATGCCTATGGAGATATTTAAACTGCGCACATCACAGTGATATCCAACTATAAACTTCAGGGCTCTACAGCATTCAAAGTTCAATGAGGACACAAACCTGGCTAAAAGAGCATCACCCTTTGAGATACCATAAGCTTCTGATCAGTTTTCAAGCATATAGGCAACAACAGTCTTAACAGGCCTTCTGCAGGAAGTCTTCGATAATCCATACCATTACAACATTAACTTGTTCTAATTTGTTACACACAGGAACAATTATTTAACAGAATAGAACTGTCCCTGCCTTCCCCAGCTGCCAATGTTACTCAACCTGACACATTAAAAGTGGTTTATATTACAATCAGAAAGGCTAAGAAAAGTCTTTCTAAGGAAACTCCTTTCTCTCACCATCACCACAAACTTAATTCCACAGTTCAGGCTATAAGTTCACCACCCAATAAGATGGATGTCACCATCTCCTATCTTTGCAGTTCGACACATAAGGGAAAAAGTTCCGGGCCACACTAATAGCCACCAGATAGCAAAGGGTAAAAACTGTGCAGCTGATAGCCATCAGGAACCAAGACCATAAAGGCTCAAGACCTTACTATTTTAGCTCAAGGCAAAAAGTAAAACAAACAAACAAAAAAAACCACCCCACCCCACACAAAAAAAAAACCCAACCCCACCAAACTAGATTTTCCATTGCCACCCAGCTGAACTGTCTGAAAAAGGAACATTAACTCATTCTACTTCTTTTTATGAGCCCAATACACTGTAATATTTAGGCACTAAGAAGCAGTTTAAAAAAACAATAATAATCTTCATACAAGCAAGCCCATGTTCTTAGGTTAAAAATTCTCTATGCGATGTCCATATTTTTACTAGACTAATTTAATTTACATATTCTGTTTATACAAAAAAATCTGCAATCCTCAAAACCCTAAAAAAGAAAGAATAAACATTTCTGAAATGAAAAAAACTCTGAAAAGGAAATCCTTCAAAAACTTAGGGGATTTGAAAAACAGGGAGAGAAAAGATGGTACAAAACTTGAACCCTGCACTGCAGTCAGAGTTCTGTGAGGCACATATCCATCTAGACAACTCTTAGTGCCTAATCATAGCTACATTAAAATTTAAAAACTTAAATAGGGATACTTATCCCAAAAAGGGAAAAAAAGTCACACTGGCATGCAAAGACAAGAGGCACATTAGAAGTCCTGTAAAATTGCTTTCAAATAGGTCACTAACATATAATAGTGCAAAAATGAGAAAATAGTTCTAAAACTAAAGACATTATTATCATAGCAACTCTAATAAAGACCTTTTATAATCAACTTCATCAATTTAGCAAAATAATCATGATCTGAAGAAAAAGCTGAGTAATTTTTTTTTACCAGGTTGATGACATGGATACATACTGTAATCGGGATGTAAAACATGTGTCTCCTCGTCCTCATCTATTGTCTGTCCTAATGAAAACAGCCTGACACGTCTCATCTTCAGCAGCCTTGGGGAGCTTTCACGGGCAGTACTCCCAACATCCAGAACCACATCTCCAGAAACAACGGTGGGAACTATTTTTTTCAGGAACTCCATTTTAACATGCCCTCGGTGTTCTCAGTATTCACTAAATTCAGCAGTTTAGCTACACGTTACAGAGTGTTGCTCCCACATCAACTTCCTTGAGCACCGAGGTAGAATTCTCCTAGTGATGTCACGTTGAACCTGGGTGGTGCCAACACCAACACGTCAGCTGCAAGCTGCTCCAAAGGAGATTTTAAAGACATCTAACTGTACGGACTGATAAGAAAACCAAACAACAACAAGCCTATATATTAACCAACACACGCTAAACTCTGCGCTTATGGAAGACACTGTATCTAGCATTGCAACAAATTTAAGCACTAATAAAATGCATGGTCTATTTTCAAATTTCTATTTGATGGAGTTCAATAGCTCTTAATTTTCATGAAGTGCACAGTGTTCATCTGCATTTGAAAGATAACACTTATCATTCAGAAAGTCTATGCACCAGCTTTATAAACAAAGTGTCTAACAGCACCACAATTTAAACCGTTAGTATTCTCGCATGTTTTTAGCTACTAGCTATGAAAATACTAACATTTATTAAATATTTAAGTTCTACTTTGCAGAGACTCTGATGCTATATTTACCACATAAAATACTCAAACCACCTTCCAGAAAACGTCAAGTACAGAAATAACCCATCTCATTTTGTCCAAATGTCCATTTTATCCCTAGGGCTACTTCGTTCCATACTTAGCTTAAAGAAGCCATTATGAAAGATGCCTTGCATTTGGAGCAGAAAGTTTGGGGGAAAAAAAGAGACATTAGCATAGAAGAGTGTTCCTTAATGCTTTCTACATTTGGGAATGTGGCTTTGTATGACAAAGTATTACCTTATTTACTAGACTTTGAGTGGAGATCCACAGACACACTACTGAGTATTCCAACCTCATTTGCCACCAAAATTGTACACATCAGAGAAATATAATACTAATACTCACTCTGCATGTCTGAGCGGCAGCATGCGTGCTTCTGTTTTATGAAAGCAGCTCAGTGTCCAAGACACTTCTGAATGCACTCAAAGCAGTTAATCCAACCTAAGTGTGAAGTATACCACGCTACTATATGTTCCTTAAAAGAAGGTACTTAATCTGAAATTCACTACTATGACTAGCTCTTCTTAAAAACAAACAAACAATATATATATATATATATATATAAAAATATAAATATAAAAAGACACATTGTTAGAACATTATCTCCTGCAGTGAAAGTTTTGGGAGATCAAGCAAAAAATTGTCCCTATAATGATTTCATTCACAGTACTTTTACACTGATACAAAACAATTATACAGAATATATTTTCAGAAAAGCATTTTATGTGTTTTCAGAACAAGAAGATACCACAAAGATAACTGGCGATTATAAGAGATCATGTGTCAATCATTTATTCATAATAGCATTATTTTCTATAGAATTTCTTTTTTTGCCCTTGCAATCTTGCCACAAACCTACTTTGCAGTTTCCAGCATTTGGGAACAAAAGAGAAATTCAGATGCTTCTGTGAGACTGAGAATGCTTCCAATCATCCACCTGCCAAACTGCAGTTTGGAAAGAAGAGGATAATCAGATATTTTGAGTTGTACCTAACTTAAATGCCCTCTGAAAGGTTCAAACTAGACACCAACATGCTCTCAACCATGCTGTCAGGGTTTTACCATGCATGTGGGCATTTATCTTTAAACAAAAGACATGAAAACAGGCTACAAAAAGCCTTATTTGATAAGCTTTAACACTTTCTTATTCTGGAACCTCTAAAAAAAAAAAAAAAGACTCAAGGTTATATAGAATTATTGTTTGTGTTAGAGTAAGTCCTTTGATGTCTTTCTGTGAGTATTCCACTTCTGTTACACGCAAAGGATGACTCTGGTGCTTGCTGATGTCATTCAGGCTTCCCCTGTTGCAATTCCACAGCTAGTGATATAAAAAGCAAGAAGATAGCATCAGAGCTCCACATCCCTCATAAGCAGGAATCCACACCGGCATGCCTTCTCATCAGAAGGGAACTCAAACAGATCATGAAACGTGCAGAAGTACCACACAGAGACCCAGTGAGTGATCAGAGGGTAAGAGCACTTCTCAGAGCACTGTCCATCCAGGACATAAACAGCAAAGCTGTTTGGCAGGGGCGCATGGGAAGAGCAACTACATGGGAATTGTGTTAAGGCAGGTGAACCTGCTGATGCAGGAACATCCTGACAATGAGAAATGCTGAAAAAACAGAACACAATCAATGAAAGAAAGATCCATGTGAGAGAAAACTGCTTGTGAGTGCCTTGAGTCCACGTGTCTAGAGAAGGTTTAGAATTAGCAATAACAACAGTAAGAGACAACTATGAAACAGAGAACATCCTAGGAAGTATAATTTTAGAAGAGAGCCTCGATGCCCTCTAGCCTACCATAAACATGCATTATTTGATGGGTCTCTTCGCAAACAATCACGCATTACAAACCTTCCGTTTTGTAACAGAATGTTTCTAAAACTATCCCACCCTNCCTCCTCTTCCTCCTCCTCCAGCCGCGCCAGGCCTGGCCAGGCCAAGGGGTAACGCTGACCTCCACAGCAGACTGGTTTTAACCTCGATTCCCTTGTCGGTGCCGCACGGACCGCCCTGCCACGCGGAGGAGGAAAACTGCACGTGGCTTCACAGGCTCCTCCGACGCTGGAAAAGTCAACAGTTCAGGGCCACTTGGCTGGTGTGGCGGAAACGCGTTTTCCAAAACTCTTAGCCATAACTACATTGGCAAAGCAGCCGAGTGGTACTACCCCGCTGGCAGAGAATGCAGCTGGAGGCAGGGTTCATTGCAAGCCTTCTGGAACCAACATACAGATCTCCCCCGAGGTGGCACATCTCCTGTTGGCACACGGAACCCTTGCTTTCTCCCAGCTTCTCAGCAACATGACCATGTTGGTAGGACAAACCAACACAAAAACAAGCAAACCAAAACAAACCGAAGGAAAACTATCCCTGCTGCTGGGACACTGGTACTGGAGGTTCTGCCAAACCAGTTTCAACAGCAATGACCCAGTAGTATAGAAGGGTGCAAGTTCTGCCTTTCAAAAAAGTGAGTGGTCCAGGTGGTCTCCAAAGTGGTCTCTACCTCACTTCACAGCTCTGCAAGAATGTTAACATTCCTTGAGCTCAAGGGTTTTAACTAGGTACCCTCGATCCCGCATTGGGCATACGATTAGCGTGTACCAAATAAGCATCATTGCTATTTTCTCCAATTTGCTAATTTAAACCTGACATCACTGTTTCAAGTGGGAGTGAACCTGCTAAGGAAATAGAACAACTATGATAGCACCNCCCCCCCCCCCCCCCCAGTCCCACCTGCTGCGGCAGAGGACACAAGACTTCCTCTGTATGTAAGGTTAAGCTGGCGGTACAGGCACGGGGGTTTCGGAGGCCGGGAGGAAGAGCGGTGCCCCTTACCCTCAATGGGATCAATGGGATCACGGTGCGGAGGAGGGAACAAAGCGGGCAGGAAGGGGACCGGCTCTCCCGCGGCGGGGCGGCGAGGCGCGGAGGGCGGCAGAGGCCTTTGCCTGCAGCGCCCNGTGGCACATCTCCTGTTGGCACACGGAACCCTTGCTTTCTCCCAGCTTCTCAGCAACATGACCATGTTGGTAGGACAAACCAACACAAAAACAAGCAAACCAAAACAAACCGAAGGAAAACTATCCCTGCTGCTGGGACACTGGTACTGGAGGTTCTGCCAAACCAGTTTCAACAGCAATGACCCAGTAGTATAGAAGGGTGCAAGTTCTGCCTTTCAAAAAAGTGAGTGGTCCAGGTGGTCTCCAAAGTGGTCTCTACCTCACTTCACAGCTCTGCAAGAATGTTAACATTCCTTGAGCTCAAGGGTTTTAACTAGGTACCCTCGATCCCGCATTGGGCATACGATTAGCGTGTACCAAATAAGCATCATTGCTATTTTCTCCAATTTGCTAATTTAAACCTGACATCACTGTTTCAAGTGGGAGTGAACCTGCTAAGGAAATAGAACAACTATGATAGCACCCAAGTATTTAGGAAAAACAAACAAGTACAGGAAGTTTTTCCTTCTTGCATCTCAGAATAGAAGCCTGGTTTGTAAGAATTTGTCTTATCCCAATGAAAACAATCTGCTCTTCCCCCAAAAAGTGAAAATCAGAGATATGTAACTAAACCCAGAATAAAGTGGTAGAGTTAGAAATTGAATCCGCAGTCCAAGTCTATAAGTATAAATTAACACACTGCATTAAACTTATTAGAGGTGCCAGGTACTGGGCAGCCCCACTACATTTGTGAGCCAATTAGCAGGACACTGGCATAATTTCATACCAAAAACATAGGGGTAGGGAAGACAAACCCCATTTCATTCTCTGTATAAACCACGCTAAGTTACAAGCCTTTTTACTTTAGAACTGTAACTTAACATAGTCACGTATTTTGCCCTGGGTTTTGTTTTTTTTTTTTAATACAGAAACTAAACAGACAACATAGCCTCAAACAACACATGCATAGGGAGAAAACCTTTGTCTCATTGTGAAGTTATCTCACCTTTTGGCAGTTTGGACTAACCACTTGTAAGAACTTGGCATATTTAAAGGAATTAACTTTGCATCTCAAAGTTTCAAAGTGTTAAAAGATATTTAAGATAAGAGGCTATCCTTCTTATAATTTAAAATTATACTTTACCAGTTAATTCCCAAGGTACTTAGCATTAATGGTTTCCTTGGTCTGGTTCAATTAATGTAATTTCATAGCAAAAACAGCTAGGACCAGTATAAGCAGGGACAAAGCAATGTACAATTTTGGAATAAAGTATCTCTATATCAGTGTAAACTTGTTGTAACTATTATTTTGCATAAAAAATACTTTAAACCTAAGCCATTTAATCTTTCTATAGTTTGGCTTTATTGTTGATTTTTAATGTAAACATACAAATAACTTCAGTTGTCCCCATGCTTTTCTGAAATAATGTCTAGCTTTCTGTTTCCTGAGAAATGAAACGAAAGTAACAAACAACAGTCAGCTTTTGGTAAAGTTTCCATTTCCTTTCAGTATTTGCTCTGCATTGGAGCATGGGGTTTTTTTGAGTGAGTTGTGGGGCTTTTCCCTTTGGAAGGTTGGGGATTTCTGGAGTGGTGTTTTTATTTATTTATTTTTAAGAGCTTGGCTTTAATTATTTAGTATTAGTAGAAATGAAATACAGGTAGAAATAAAATACTGGCAAAATTAATCAGAAGCTGAACATGAAACAGTTAGGTTCACTGACTGAATGCAATATTATCCCATTTAATAAAAAAGCCCCAAATTTTTTACAGTTTATGTATTAGGTAATAACTGTTCTTATCTTGAAGTCACATGCAAGAACACAATGCTTTCCTAAAGTCATTAGGAGTTCCTGAGAAGATCAAGGTATTGTCTTATTCTGCAGAATCTTCACTTGATAACAATCTGGGCTTCCTGTCACTAACCTCTTGCTTGTTCCAAGTACTGATGTATCACACAAGACCTTCCAAACCTATGAATTTCTTCCACTGGCAGATTTTCTTCAAATAAGAACTTGTATTTCAAAGCAAATCCCAGAGTAGTACATACTCTGAATCAGACCCATTCCCATGCAAATGGGAATACTGAGAGAAGACATCATTACACAATCCCATAACAACAGAAGCAGCCAGTTCTTTTCGCTTATAAAAGGATCAAAGTGAATGATGACAAGCCTGATGTTGATATTTCTATGCAAAGGACATTAAAAAAAAAAAGCCAACAAAACCAAAACCCAACATTTAAAAGACAAAGATTCTGTGGAACAGCTACCAGTAACTCAGACCAACAATGGCAACACTGCTGTGAAACTGGATCTCTAGGGAACTGAAAGCTGAAAACCTTTAATGAAAGCTTTTAAGTGCTTCGCAGAAAGACAAGGAACAGAGTTGCCAACCATTAATGTAGGTTTGCCTATAGAAAAGCCTGAATATAGACAAGAAGTGACAACCAGAGACCCAAGAACACACATACAGCTCCAAAAATTACAGGAACAGAAGTGGTTCAACATACATTTCTTAAATATTTTGGCTATTTGGTTGATGGCGATCTTCACAGCCATTGTCACTGTTTCTGTTTGAATTTTCTCTAGTACTACATGAAAGTACACATCTGTAGAAAAAATTCTTCATGTTTGAATGGCCAACTTTTTAAATCACACTCAAAGCATCAAAGTCAAATGGCCAGGGAAAGAATCTATAGCTTATTGTTCAAAATAGCCTTCATTCCTATCCCAAAAGGGCATACAGCACCAGTTTATCTTAGTTGCCTTACTAAGCGTGACCTACTCTTAGTTTACTGCTCAAAATTTTATACAAGGAAGGTACGCTTAAAATGTTACAGATCTGTGAAAACTATCATTACCCTTTTTTCCCCCATGAGTCCTCTCCATAGCTTCTATCATTTAAAAAAAAAAAAAAAAAGAAGAAAAAAAGAAAAAAAAGGCAGGCTTACTGAGTTCACAGGACAAGCTCAGTCTCCAATACCAATGAAAATCCTAGATTAAATATAGGGCCTGTCTTGGTTTACACAGCATTCATCCACTCTAACCTATTTTAGTTCTCCCTTTGCAAAATGGACAGTTTTTGAAACATGGTCACAGAAAGTTTATCTGCACTGCAAAACAGAAAGTAGAAATTAATACTCAACCTAGTAAAAAAAAAACCTGAGTGGGTAAATTCACAAGTCCATTCACATAGACTGACATGGTCATGTCTCTACTAGTTTAGGTGTACATCCTCTGTGCTCTGTTATACAGGCCACCTGCTAAAACACTATATGTAATAGTGTTCTAGTGAAATATATTTGTATCACAAGATTTAAGTTAGATGAGGAGCAATGTATTTTTAAATCCCATATAATATATAATCTTCCCATGTAAAATTTCATAGTGTGATCTCTTTCTCGTGACAAAATCACAGCGCCAAAGGATGTACAACTAGAGATGAAGATTCATAGGTTAATACTAAAATTAGTCATAGAATAAATAAGAACTTCATTTTCTTAAGTTACACCTTTGTTCAGGTAGCTAAATCAGGTTGCTGAACTTAAATTATTTCTCACACAGAGATGCAATATGTGGACACTTCAAAAGATTACTCTTAGCTAGAGCACATAGGTAGTCAAAATTAATGTATCTATTTTCTAAACAGAGTATTATCAGAAAAAAGTTAGATATCACATATGTTTGCCCACAGATATGTCAGGACAATAACTTTAAAACTTATCCCTTCTCATCTCTTCTATCTCAAAGGCAGAAATTATAATATCTAAAGCATTACAAGATTTTTCCCTAGTGGAAATATACAATCTTAGATTATAAAATAGTAGTAGTTTTCCTCTTTAAATCCCAAATGAAAGACTTCCTTCAGTCAGTGTACAGCAACAGCACTCCAATTCTTCTGCAAAATATAGATGTCTCTGCCCCTTCTTTTTACTTAATAACTTGAATAAATTTCCACTTGATAATCTGAACATAACCAGAAAGAATAAACGCTGCTGCTGGAACTATGTAATTTAGTTTAAATAGAAAACAGCCCAATCTACCAGTTCATGCAATAAATGTAGTTGTATTAGGTACTCTGGGCTGAAGTCTTCAACATTTTATGGCCCACAGAAAGATTGGCACCTGTATGAAAGGAAAACAAATTCACTCCTCCTCAGATCAAGGTGCCTTCCTTTACCTATTGGGGACATATAATCATGATATTAAATTCAATGCAGTGGAAAAAGTAGGATACTTAAAGAACTTACTTACCAGACAGTACATGATCTGAGTATGGTTTATCATAATAATACATCAGATGAATACTGGCTATTAATTTAGGACAAATCTTTTACATAAATTCTGTAAACCTGAAAGGGGCTTTTCCATATGCCAGTATAGAATGTTTATGGATATTCTTTCCATTGAACAGTTTTTTTTAATTAACATTCAATTGCCTCCTGTCCTCAGGAGGAAAAAAAAAAAAAAAAAAAAAAAAAAAAAAAAAAAAAAAATCAGGAACATCACCAGACCACTGGATGCAGCAGAGTATGCTCCCAGTGGAGCTTTATGTGAGCTGATGGGAACACCAGTATTGTAGCTTTAGGACGTAAACATTCATAAAATGTCATTCACGTTTAGCAGAAAAGAGAGTTATCCTTTCAATGGTATAGATGTTCACAAATAGCAGAACTAAAGTATTTTAAGTGACTACACTCATTTCTAAAAGGAAAAAAAAAAAGGTAGGGAATTTGCACTTTTATAATTTCTAGAAAGTAAAGAGAATAGATCTAAGTTAGGCTTGTTCGGCAAGGGTTTGGTTTCAGGGCTTTAAGCACAGGAGAGGAAATACTAACTTTCACCTTAAAATGTTGGGTGAAATCTTATTTACTCTTCCTATTTGAAAAGCTACAATACACTTGAGATTAAACAGAAGTTCAGCTAAATTAGGTACTAAATTAAGGTCCAAAAATGTTTCTAGTAAGGAGGGGGAAAAAAGAGTTTAAGCCCCAGCAATTTTGGATTATTAGCAAATAAAATGACACAGTTGCTAAATGCACTGCTAGAATAAATAGTTCTCTGTATAAAGTCCCTAAGTAAACAAATACATGGGAAGATGAAGGTACCTAACTCAACAATTGTTGAGCCACCCAAGAGAAAGCTTTCATTTTTATCCTATATGGAACTTTCATGTACTTACGCACACCCATTCAGGTTTTGCTTGTTAAATTAGTTGTATCATCACAGTAAAGCTTATGAAATTGCAGAGAGGGAAACAAGACCACCATAAATTAAACAAAAAAAAAAAGGGGGGGGGGGGCAGAAACAATACATGGCACACTAACAGCAGCTTCAGAAGTTGGGTGAACAGACTCTCCTTAAAAGACAACAATCAAGGCAAAGGTGCTGCTCCTTCACACAGGCTCCACAGCTCAGGCATTCTGACAGTGACCTGGGGGTAACAGAACCGCTCAAGAGCACCTTGATATATTAGTTCTTCCCAAGTACCACAAATTAAGATGGATCTATAGAACAGACACATCATGAATGGTAACTTGAAAAATACAGATTAAGACAAAATAGTGTTAGCGTACATTTAACTAACATATATCGTTAGATTAAAAAGGATTTTTCCTATTTCTAACATTAGAAGCAGCATATGTGAGATTAGTATGCATTGTGAAAGAAATTAAGAAAAAAATTCCCTATTTGGATTTGGAAAAAGCTTGCTGTATTACACCTATCTGAAGGAGACATTAAGCCTGTTACTATCAGGAGTGACAAGAAAAAAAAAAACCAACCCTGTCTTGGAAGAACAGAAAAAGAGACAACCATTGAAATTTAAGGACATAGCTGAACATGATCACTCAGGAAGGAAAGAATTCCTTTAAATAAAGAAAAATTGACACTGATTAGAGTAGAAAGACTACCTGCATCCCTTCCTCACTTTTTTAATAGACTAATAATAGATTTCTAACTGTCATTGCAAAAGACAGGAGGTTCTTTTGCAAAAAAGTTTCAGAGGCTGGGATTACTTCCTCCTTAAGGAAGATACCACAAAACAAACTTTACTGCTTTCCATTTCTTAGTAACTAGTTTTCAAAAACATTCATTCTATTCAAGTTAATGTGCATTAAACAGGAAGAAAAAAATTCTCTAAAGAGAATGTAACATACACAGCCCAGCTATATCATACTATAAGTACAATTGTTTCAAGCCATCTTCAAATGGAAATACAGAGGTGTCAAGACTGTCATTTTGTCCACACTATAATTATCCTTCATCATTCACACAGAAGAGCCAATGAAATACAGTTAAAATTAAGACTATTAGTTAAGCAGACCACAAAGAGAGAGAGTCCCTTTCTTCACACTACACTGTTATTCCATCTTTGACTCTGCTGAACATTGCAGCCCAAATCCTTATATCCTGTAAGATACTCCTCAAATCAAAGGACCGAGGACTTTTTGTTGTTGTTACTATATTGTCTGCATCAGAAATGAGTCTTGCTGCACTTCATAAGCTATTTCTGAGCCAGAGATACTTACTGAGGAGCCAAGGAGGATAGCAGAGGTGAGAACTTTGTGATCAGTGGTGCAGTGCAGGTGTAGTGCGCCCTGGGCCAAGCGAGGCAGGATGCGTTAAGCCGTCCTGCACAAAAGCACAAGGGAGGGGAACTTGCAGAGAGTTTCCACAGGAAAGCTCTGCAACTGTCTAGGAGGTATCAGAAGTAGCTGCATCACTTGTGCTTGACCCAAACCTGTGAAAAAACGTCTATCATTGTCTTCCCATCTTTGAAGTAGTGCTTGTTTTATATAAAAGACATACAGTGTTTTCATGAGCTACTAGCCAAGGGATAAGCATTTTCCAGATCCCTAAAGACTTCTGATTTCCATTCCATATCACAGATTTGAACTGTAATACAGAGTCTATACTGTAACTTATGCAGTTACTGTACACGTTGATAAAGATGGTGCAGTTTCTTTTAAATTAACACCTCTTTTCAAGCAAATAGTTGCTGGCTGCACATGGAGAAGAGCAGCATCTCCACAACCAAGAGTAAAATAGCTGTCTGACTAAAAGGAGTGTTAAAAATACATATGCATACAGATAGCTGTATATAAATAAATTTCAGAGCTGTAATAGGGCAAAGTTAACCAAGATCAAAATTAGCAGGTAAGAGTTTCTTTCTCCACCATCTTCTTGACAATGCATAAGCAGATTTCTAAAAGAAATCCACAACAGGTCAAGCCCCTTTAAAGGCCAAATGTATTTCATTTTAGGTGTTAAAGAACACCACTGATAGTGCCTTGTATATTATGTTCAATATACAAGTAGATTACATTAAAACAAACATATAGTCATAAAGAAATCTTAATCAAACTAAAAATTATAATTCATTATAAAGATATATAACTGTTCTCCATGGCAGAAAATAAGCTCAAAAAGAAAAAAAAACTTTTAAAAAAGGTTGAAAACAGGAATTTTATGAACGTTGGATGTTGCTGGGGGAAAAAAAACAAACACCACCAAACAAAAACCCACCACCACAAAAACCTCCACCAAACAGCCTGAGGTGGTTTTGTAGCCCCAGCCCAGCACCAGGCGGCCGCTCGCTCACCCCTCCCCCGGCGGGGTGGGGAGGAGACCGGGAAAAACAAAGACAAAGCCTCGTGGGTTGGGATGGGGACAGGTTACGGGGACAGCAAGGGAGAGGGAAACAATCAACAGCAATACTAATAACAGATATACACAATGGGTGATAACAGAAAGCAATTCACCGATCCCACGAGCGACCGGACGCTCAGCCCGCCCCGGAGCCACGCCGAACCCGCCCCTCCCCGACCAGCCCCCCGTTGTGGTGAGCATGGCGGCACATGGGATGGAATAGCCCCCGGCCAGCCTGGCTCACCTGGCCTGGCTCCTGCTGACATTAACTCTGTCCTAGCCAGAGCCAGGACAGGACCCCACAACAGCCACAAACAAACCCAACCTCCTAGATGCGAGCAGCACAAATAATCCCCAGAATCCTGGGGAAGGGAATCCTACAAGACAGGTTCAACAGTTTTTCCCCCCCTTAGTCTGACACACACACGCAGAGCTTTCCCACTCCACAGATTAAGCAGTTCTTCTGCATCCCTATTAGCATTTTCACCTTCTGTTTTCTGGCAGATGTGCCTCAGGTGTTCCACATTATTTGAACAACATGAGGCATCAAGTGTGAAGCATTCTGCAAGTCATTTGCCACTGCAAGTAAGCACAGCCTACTAAGCTCTTCCGTCAGGCAAGAGAGTGAGAGAACTAATGCTCAAATGAAGCAGGAGGGGGGAAAGAGAAACACACAGAAAACATATTAAGAGTTGGTGAAGCCCACTGAGCTATACAAAATACAAAGCACATCTTAAGAGAAACTTTGTCATAAAAAAAAAGTACTTAAATGTTTCCATTTATTTCCCCAATATCCATCTTATAATTTATATAGACACAGCTAATGAAACTGCTGAGCAGGGTAGTGAGTAGCAAGTACTGCTTTAATCCTAAATGATTATTTAAGGAGAGGGAAAAAGAAAAAAAAAAACCCAACCAAACCTTTTATTTTATTTTCCTTAATTTTTTTCTATTATGCTGGGGAAAAATACTTCACCAAACTTTAATGCTACACCTGCAAAAACACTTTTAATATACAAACAGGTATATTAATTGTTCTGAATACTGTTTAGCAATTGCATTTACAGACAGAAATAGCCTTTTCAACATAGCTGATGTTCCAGACAATTTTTCAGAGAGGTCATGTAGTCTGCACCATGACAGCTTTTCAAGACCTGACTGGATAAAGCCCTGAGCAACCAGGTCTGCTGATCAGGAACTGATTCCAGGGAATAAATTAGTAACACAGACTAAGGCAGCTGGCACATTTTTCCAGCTATGTATTATTTTTCCTTCTCACACATATTTTTAAAGGAAAGCACTTGAGATAAGACTCTCTGCATTCTCTGACAGGAAAATACACCCTGACAGATGACTTANATTTCCCACACACAACACAATAGATTTTTTTAATGCTGAATACAGACAATAGATAAAAAAAAGCTAAGGACCCAATGCAAAGGATATTTTTTTAAACCTACTATCTGATTGGTTTTTAAACAGTTAGCAGTAAGTATAGAATGTACAATAATTACTAAGAAGTATTCCAAAAACTAGATCAGCACTGAACAGCTTTTTTTCTGATGAGGAAAAACTACAGATTTCTACCTTGAACACTTTTGTGTTTGTCACTAGAGCATGTTTTCTATATAAACATATAGAAATGTAGAAAAATACATAATCATTAAAACCTTTTAAAGTGAGGTAAAACTAGAGTTGTCCAAAGCATCATAAGCACCTGCAAGAGAGCAACTTACAGTAAAAAATGATGTCAATGTCCTCAAACCCTCTGCCTCCATTTTTCCCATTTCATTTAAAAGATTCATATGGGGTTCCTACTCAAATACTGAAAAATGTATTTGCCATCCTTGAGCAACAGAAAGATACAGATGTTCAACTTCTAAAGCAACAAATTTATTATCTTTTGAGGGAAAAAATGTATAGACCAAACAAAAATTACTTATGGTATAAAATTCTAACAAGAGACAGTGAAGCAAGTCAGTGTGCTCTGTAACTAGAAACGAAAGCCAGTGACAGAGGCAAACAACGGGGTTATGATACACTAGAGATGATACAATGGAAGAAAATTACGATACATTCAAATTCTATTTTATTGTATACATCTCCTGTAAAGAATACATAGGACAATAAAGAAAAGTGAGAGCTACACTAAAAATATTACAGATATATAATATTCTAATTATTGGTAATTAGTTAATAATAGAACATATAATATCCTATTACATTCTATAAAGTAATATTACTGAACATAATTAATGTCTTGAATATGAAAGTCCATGGCAAATACCATAGAAACAACTGCAGTTCAATATTTTCCTCCAGTCATGCCAATGTACTCTCTGGTCTCAAAGGCCAAAAGTAAGTAGTCTACCAGTTATACTACTTGACTAGAGGGAAGCAGTACATTGCATTCTTTTTGAAGGACAGTTTAGATGTTGGATTAGTTAGATCTATCCATATATCCACTTCAGCTCAGAAATGCTTCATCCAAAAGAACTGCCTTGTGCTTGACAGCAATACGAATCTATTTACTACTGATAAAATCCTCACATGAAGAGCTGTAAAGAGTATCTAAATCAGGAATTGTGACTGCCTTTACTAATTACCTGCATTTCCTGACTTTATCCACAAGAGGACAGAGCTTAGACACCTGCCTGCACATTGT
Organism: Aramus guarauna; assembly: GCA_013400195.1. Lineage (NCBI taxonomy): Eukaryota > Metazoa > Chordata > Aves > Gruiformes > Aramidae > Aramus > Aramus guarauna. Next base: position 175,717 of record VXBL01005640.1, on the reverse strand, counting down.
AAGGGAGGACTATCAGCACCAAGAAAACTAATTTGCATTGAGCACAGAAGTTTGTGAAAGAAAACTTGAGAGAATTATCTAATATACAGAAATTATACGAGAGAATTACTAAATGTACAATTTGAGGACTACTAAATGTACAGGAACCACATGTGGCTTAGGAAGTCCCTGAGCTGCAGATGACTGGAAAACAGGAGGCTGCTTGCCCTGTTCTTAACCTCTTCCTTAGGCATTCACTTTTGGCCACAATCAGTTACTACACTGTGTTATATCAAATGTGCTTATTTGATTTAACACAGTACAGACATCTTTCTATTCAGATAATTGATATGTGAAGTAGTAGTTCAAAGTGTATTAACAGTACAATATAGGTAACAAAGACCTAAGCAAAAAGGGGTGGGGGGAGATTACATGCATGAAAATTTATTTATGACAGACTTGTGAAAAAACGTCTTACCACTTAGAAGCCATTGTTAAGCACCGACGAAAGCCGCTAGCATATCACACTTATGATGGATCCATCAAGACATTTCCCTCGCCCAAGTCCAACGTCTGCTTAGAGATGTGAGAGCAGACAAAGATGTAAACAGCTACAAGTTGGCTGGTATGTAGCCAAATATCGGAGAAAGGTCTCCAAACACAACAAATGAAGTACAGAACACTGAAAAGAAAATGAGAAAAAACATAGTCAAATCTTAGACACTTACTCAATGGACATGTCAACATTTTCCAAAAGTTTTAGAACCCTGATTTTTTTTTTCCCTTGAGAAGTCATAAATGATAAAAATCTGTTACATGTGTCTTCAGAATTGCTGCTCTGCTCAAAAGCTAGTGATTCTTAATGATTTTTCCCCATGAAAAAAGAGAAAAATTAAAATTGACACCAAAATAAAATCTAGCTTCCCACATTCAGCATATTTTGTGTACTTTCATTCTTTATGTAGTTTTAGTTGTACTTTAATTACAAACGTACTTTATTAATGATATATGCAATCACTCTCAAATGCAACTAATTCTGAATTACGTTTTTCATATTAGTAATTTTATTTCTTTTCTGATTTTTGTTGATAATTTTTCCCTTACTTGGTTAGCATGAGGATGTGGTCAGAAAAAGAAACAAACAATACTTCAGCTGGGTCTCCCTAACAAAGCCTTGAGAACTCCTGAAGATTTCTTCACAACTGAAGTTTGTATGCAACTTCGCATACTTGTCAAAACTTGCCCAAGTGGCAGAGTTTGGTTTTGCTCTTTTACACCACCAAACTACAGCAAAAGCACTTCAGTATTTTTAATTTCACCTTGGAGGCCGATCAAGCACTTTTAACTGCTTTAACCACTCAAGTCTCAACATGCAGGAGCAATCCACTGCTCCC
>VXBL01005640.1:161814-174330 GCA_013400195.1 Aramus guarauna | reverse complement strand
TAAAGTCTTAGCCTGAAAAATTGCAGGTATGTAAGAAGACCTGTACACCCAATATGACTTTATCACTGCTCTGATGCAACACGAATGTACTAGCTTCCTTTAGGGATGTGTGAACCATTCACTCATCATCAATTCTTTTAAGAAGTAGAACAAACCGTACATAATTAGTGTTTCCAAAAATACAAGAGAGACCCACATAAGTGCAATCTAAAGGTAAAAAGCCACATCCTGAGGATCTAAAGATGTAAAAGAAAGTTTAAAAGTGGGACTTCAAGACAATCAGGAAAATTAGATAAGCTTTTGCAAATAGGAAGGAAGCTGATGCTTATATATAAATTGGGAACATACTACGCAATTCCTTGAAAAAGCAAGTCAAGTTTCTTAAAGACTTGACCAGTTATAAAGGGAAGAGTTTAAAGACAGATAAAATTCTAACTCTGAATTTTACTGCTAAATTGCAACTCTAAATAATGTCAATTGCTTTCTGTAGTCTGTGCATGTGACAGTACAGTGCCTCAAATCAACATCACTTTTTCCTCTTTAGACAATTAGGGCAATCACACACTATTTTCTACGCAGCAGAAATTATGGCCTTTCACCCTGTCTACATGAACAAACTGCACTGTTCGCTTTTCTCTCTTCTTTTTCCCCTTTCTTAGAAAGGAGAAGAAGTAGCTTAAATCAACTCCTGCAAAACCTTACATCCACTCCAGTTTGGAAGCAAGTGGGTCGGCTGTCCTTTTAACTCCTCCCCAACTACACCCACTGTGAACAGCCCTAAGGAAATCAAAGCCATGCCATATTACTCTCCATAAAATTGAAAGAATATCCAGACAGAAATCCACCTTGGCATATACAGACATTTTAGTTCACTCTCAAGCAAAACATATTCACAGATACATAACATGTTCTGTTTAGAGGCTTCCCTTCTCACTGTGTCCAGAGCAAACACATACAAACCCAGTCTGTGCTTCTCACTAATCACCGTCCCCCACCCCACTACCCAACAGCCCCGCTGCTTAAGGGAGAAAATAAAAAGTTAAGCTGAAAACTAACTTGACTGCCCAAGCTTTAGGACAATATACTGATGTTTCAGTTCAGCTGGCAGAGTGTTTGGAAAGAGCCCAGAGGGCAGGAGGCACAGGAAAACTCATTTGAGGTATTCAAGTTTTTTAGTGGTACATATGAGCCATAATAAACTTCAAGTTGCAGCTGCCGTGCAGAACTTCAAGTACAATTGGAATTGTATTTGAATACAACCTAAGGTATCCTACAGAATCAATCTGATCCGATTAAGTCTGACTACAGAGAAAAAGAAGTAGCAGTAAAGGTAGCAAGCAGTAAGGTCAAAAGTCTCCAATGGCTGAAAATGAAGCTTACATTAACTACAGCATATTGCTGGAGGGAAGTTCATTAGGTTTCATTGCCTAACTACAGCTTACAACTTGAAGTTAAAATGTAACTATTCTTTATCAGATTTGAAGTCAAAGGTATCACACCGGAGGAGGAGGTTCAGTGTTTGGGGTTCACCCCTATGAAAGATTTACAAAAAACTAAGAAGCAGAACATGACAAAACTACATAATAAAATTCAAAGTACAAGAGGTTAGCTATCGTAAGGTTAAAAAGATAATTCAAAGGACACTGCTGCTACCTCTAAGTTTTCATACCTAAAAAAAATTCAGAACTTGTCTAACCTCCTAAATTGGAAAACACAGCTAAAAATCCAGCCAATCTCAAACCTGTCCACGTAACAGTATACGTAACTTACTAGGTGAACTTTCTGTGGGAGGTGATTAAAGGAGAATTTTCATCTCAATTATTTTCAAGTTGAGGTATTATACAGCGGCTATTCTGTGAATAATGCTGGCTACTATGCAAGACTGAGCTCAACTTTACCTTTTGAGCAGCAATTAGATGTTCCAATACATCACACTTTTTGCCATTGCTAAGTGTAGGAGAGGTGGTACAGAAAACCACTTCCAAAAACCACAAGGAAAGGGATTAAAACTAATGCTGCAGGAAAACAAGTCTCAGTACTTGCATTTAAGAAGTTATGTACACCACACTAAATTAGGGCCTTTTTTATAATTACTGGCCCAAAAGACTTAATGGGATGATACTTCAGAAGAAAGAAAGAAATACTAATAGTTTTAACCAACTGCTAGAAGTAGTTTTCCATGCTATAAACCCTATGCAGGCTTCAATACACTACATGCTTGCTTTTACAGAGGTAGAATAAAGGCAAAGATTAATTATATTAGTTCTTAAGACACAATTTTAAAAATGACAATAAAGAGTTAGTAATAAACCAGTCTAGGGGCAAACACTTACAGAATGGTCACTCAAACATGTGGCTGGCCTGTACTTTCGGTATTTAACGGAGCTTGGCTGAGTAACTTGCTGTCACAAGCACTCCTAACATAACACACTATCCCTTGTGAACTCTGGTCCTCTGTCACTGTCCCCCTCGTCCCCTCCCCAAGGGGATGGCAGATGCAGTAAGAGCCCATACAATGGGGAAACGTATCAGGTCACAGGGCAAGGTAAAGCCAGGCTTTAGCCCAAGGCTCACAACTTACACCACCCTTCATGCAAGGGGTGGGAGGAAAAAAAACAACCAAACAAACATTGTAACAATAACCCAGATTTATTATACAGCATATTGACCACATATCAGACTTTCCTGTTACAGATCAATTAAGCAATTTTTCTACTACAGCACTAGGAGATGCTACCAGTGGGCTGAGAGATTTTCATTCAGGGGCTGCCCAGTTCTGCCATTGCCCCAACCTTACCTTCAGCAATAGACTGCACAACTAGACTGCACCTAACTTACTGCTTGCTTTCCTCCCAAAGAGATACAAGTAGTTGTACCAGAAATGACAAAAAAAAAAAGTTTGATAGCATCCGAATATTACAGAAGTCATTTCTAAGCTAGCTACACCATAAGACTCGATTTTATAAGAATAAAAAAAGGGAGTGAAGGTTTCCAGATTGCCAATATCCAAATCTGTCCCCTTTCTTTACTGAAGCTTGGCACACTTTGTCTTACCCGAAGATTTTTAATAAATTTGGTTCTTTTGCTCCTTACAAAAATTTTACGTATATTAATTTAACAAATACAGAACAACAATATTCAACACCACAAACTAAAAATGGTTACGTGACTGTGTTACCAAATGCTGCCAAGAACATGGTGGTCATGCAGTACTTGCCCAATTCACCAACCATCTCCTTACTGAAACACGGCCCTTTTTTTCACTCCACAATCCACACAACCAGTGAGGCTCGGTGACTAATGATCAATTAACTATGGGCAAGCACAAAAGTCAAACAGGAGAGAAGCAGGGGTCCCAAATGCAAAAAGCAAGTCTTCAGGGGGCTTAGAGATGTATGGGGGAAGAGGAATCTTGCCTAGATCATAGGCAAGAAATTGAGGTAGGTTCAGCTTCTATGCAACTGATGCGGAAATGAGGTAATGCTCATGAGGCAGATCAAGATCACCTAAGAGGAATCATGGGAAAAGAAGAAAAAGATGCATATCTCAGTCATGCCAAAACTTTGGAATATAGCCAAACATCTGCACCTGAGAACTACATTTGTTATACTGGTTCAACACTTTCTCTTCATAAGAATTATAAATAGCTCTCCACTTACAAACTGACAAACTTCAATTGAAAAGACTCCCATACAATTCCCATTTGCAGTTGAGAAGGATTTGTAAGATAAACTTCAGAGGAGGGCTTGGTGCCAAATGTGTAATAACTTGACCATGATAACTCAAATTTAAAAATGTGCATTTGCATTCTCCCTTTTCCTGCTAAGGACAGGACTAAGAAAGGACATGAACCACAAATCATGTCCATTGGACCAGTGCCAAAAAACCTGCCTGTTCTTTAAATTTTGATTGTAACTTTTTATCTTTTGGAATTTCATTTCAGAGTATCAGAAATATGCCAAAACTCAAACACTGTTTTTACCAGAGCATAGTAGATATTTCCATCTACACACAAGACCTTTCAAGTATCTCAGATTAGTCTCCTCATAAAAATTGCCTTTACTAGTGCCACAGCCCAAGGAACCTACCACCTTCAGAAACCACAGTGATGCCAGACTTGCTGTTACACCTTCCCTTGGTGCTGATGCTCTCTGTCTCTCACCTTTACCCTTGCTATTTTCTGATTGTCAATTTAGAGGAGTGTTTCCTCAGCTGTAGTACAGAGCCAATGATTTTATTTTGGGCCCCAAAAAAGTGATCTTAGTTATTTTCTATTATTTAAACTATAAGCTGGGACTAGCTATCCGAAAGAAAGTATTTCTGTGCTACTTTTCAAGAAACTGCAAAACAAGAGTGTCCAATCCGCAAGTGACCTGCGGAGAACCAAGAAAATTATAGCTCTCTCTTGTTAGCATCAGAGACTATAAGCAATCTGTATATTGAGACTACTTCAAATGTAGGTTGCTTCCACCAGGAAAACAGCTAAAACCATGTCTGTGCCAGCACAAATTTTAAAATATTATACACAAGTATCTCAAAGGGAAGTAATGAATAAGACTCCAGTTTGTGTAATTTTATATCACCTAGACATTTATCATCGTTTGCTCCTTCTTATTTCACACGCACCAGGGACGGGAAATGGCAGACTATAACCAACAGCGACAACCACCTTCTTCTTCAGATGCGCTGCTGCCCACAACAATAAAACAAAACTTTACATCTAGAGCATTTGCAGTGGCTCCTACTAAATCTCTTGCAGTCATTGATCTAAACATCATCATTCACTGTATCTGTATTAACAAAGTTTCAGCAATAGGAAAAGTGAGACCTTTCCTGAGTGCAGTGTAGGCAAGAAGCCTCAAATTCTGACCTTTGCACCACCGCCACTATAGCAACAATGGGGATAATGTAAAAAATGCCCAATGGCTCTGAAAACTAAATTCCTTTTTTCCTTTTTACAAAATAAATTGCAAGCACAGACTAAACTAAAAATCAGCCTATAAGCATGAAACTAAGTAATTAAATACGAAGAACAGGAGCTTACATTACACCTTCAAACTGCTTTTGGCAATTTCCTACTTTTCAAAGTATCTCAAACCAAAACCAACAATTTTTTTCGATCCAATAAGCTTTTGGAGATCAACATCTAGCAGGGTTCAAGCACTTGGAACTTCTGAATGAAAAGTCAACAGCTTATGTACTGCTTTCCTCCCTTAAAAGACTGTTAAAGCTAAAAATACATTCTCTTTCTTAAGTAGTGCCAAAATCTATTAAATCACTGAGCAGTTTTCTTATTGTGACTGTACAAAGAGAAAGAAAAATGTGGCAGTATTTTTTTTCTTTAGCTATTTATTATTCACCATTAGGAGGAACCAACATGAACTTTACACACGCTCAGTACCAAAGCCTATATGGATTTAAATCTAAAACAAAACCAAAAACCCCCACACAAAACCCACTTTACTCTCTTGAACAAAGTAGGAAGCTGCCTTCCCCACTCCGTCCCCCTGAAGCAACTTCAAGAGAGGTTAAACTTAGGTTTTGAATAGAAAATGCTAGTAGTTCTTCAAATATGCTGATCAGACAACACTGAAGAATAACAGCAGATTTCTTATCTACTCAAGTAGTTGCAGAAAAAACATGCTTACATTTATATATCCCAGTCTACTGCAATATTCTCTGGCCTCTGGAAATCTAGTTCCAATACTATATAAAAGGCAGCAATGTTAACTGCTTTTGAAATACAACAATCAGAACGAGGACTTCGTTGTACTTGCAGACCATCTCCATCCATTTTTTTTCCCCTTAAACAACATTTAACCTGAAGAGTTCTTACAGTCTGTATTCACACAGGCTGAGATGTGAAGTTGTTGTTTCACTTTAACAGAAGCTGAAATGAGGCCAGTCTGCATTCTCCAGAATGACAATAAGATAAAGAGAAAATGAGTTGAAATAGTCTTCTTGTTTCTAGGCACAAGACACTATAAAAGCCCCAGTGATACTCTCTTTCCTATGCATCCTACTCTTCTTGTAACAAATGCATACCAGTTTTCAAACAGCCACCTGCTAAATTCAAAACATCTTTTGAGAATTTGTGTCACTAACATATGCCAGTTCTTAAACTTAGAACACCTGCATCACTAACTAGAGTCACTGAAAGATTTTCTGTCTTTCAACTATATAGTTACAAGCAAGAGTTTTATCAACTAGATATGTTTTTTAAGGGGGCATGCAATAAAGGCTACTCTAAAATTACAGGAACTAGGAAATACTTGAAAACAGAACTGTTTGTTCTTGATTTAAAAATGCAAGTCAAGAGAACAACAACTTATACTACACCGTAACATCGAATGCACTATGCAGTACCATCTTTACATATCCTCCCAGAAGATACAAAGTTGGGCTTCAAATTGGCTCAAATCAGCTACACACTTGTATTTTTGTGGCAGTGGGGGTAAATTGTATAATCTGTGCCTACCTGATGGCTTGTTTACAGATTTTGAATAACAGACTATAGTATCAAAGGTTGATCCTGATGTACCGTAAGAGGAATATTCTTAAATGTTTTTAAAACAGGTTCATTTTTTCCCTATTACAGCAAAGGTCCAAAAGTATACAAAAGTGTTGAAGAAGTGTGTATAATGGTAAAGACTCAGATTCCTCCCCAAAAAGCTTGTTCTATTCATTTTGTGCTTTTATCTACCAAGCTTTCTGTTCCCACACTTGCTATCCACCACTTCTCACCAGTACCAGCTATAGTCATTCACCTATTAATTCTGCAGGTAGGTACATGTAAAAATATATATACACAAACATATGTATCAACTCCATCTGAAGAAACTCCTAGTTTTATTGCAAAAATTTTAGGTTCAAATGGGGAGGAAGAGGTGAGGTCTAAACTGAAGGAACAGAGGGAATGGGGCAGCATCTCCAAGATCTCCACGTCTATAGTAAACTGAGAAACAGACAGGTTTGCTGTATGTAACTGAAGGTGTCAGGGTGACCTAGCCTTACTGCTAGTCTTCCCAAGACCAAGAGCACTCATTCCCAAGTCCTTTCTCTTTACAAGCTGAGGTGGGGTATCCCGGAGTGACTCCCTGAGTCCCTGCAGCAGCACCAGCCATCATGGGACCTGCTCACCACCCTACCCCAGGGAATAAACAGGCCACAGTGCACAAGACAGTAATTCTTCAGCTTTCTGGATGATGTCTAGAGAGGTAGAAATCTTACTATTTTTGCTTACAGCAATCTTTCTTAACCTGATCAACATTACTGGCAGATTAGATTAATTCAATTTAAGATCATGAAAACTCCATCAATGTCAAAACATTCAGCTGCCACAGAGCCAACCCTAGGAGGTCTTTCTGATTTAGCACAAGAACAGAAGTGGTGTTGATAAGGTCTATTCTCATGCAAGACAGATAAAAATGCCTAGGAACACTTCAACCTATCTTTCATGCTAGCTTCTCTACAGAGAGAATCAGTCTTTGTTCAGGTCTACTGTTAACTCCAAGTCCCCTTTCGGGCATGGCGTTTACAAAAGATGCTTCTTCATTTTGCAAAACTGGGCAACATCACTGGAGCAAAAAGTCAATCTTTGCAATATCGACTTCAAATATGAATACACAAGACCAGGTTTTATCCTAACATTCTCAAGCCTTATGGTATAGATAGTCCTTCACTTTTTTTGCATTAATTACACTACTTTTATTCTAACAGTCTCCCACATTGAATTACCAAAGCCTTATCTTTTGGACCAAGTACAACAAACTATCTGTATTTGTAGTTTTCACCACTCTCCCCAGCTCTTATTTTATAAACACAGCCAACATTACACTCAGTTACTCCAAATACACTTAACTGGATAGGGCTGGCAAAACCCACACAATTGTTGTCTTTGAGACTACTACAAAAAACAAGTAGCAAAAGGTCAACAGCAGTAAGTCTTCTGTGAAAGGCTAAACAAGGGGGTTGAGTATTGCAGAGCAGATCTTACCCATATTCTCACAAGGACCTTTTCGGCACATTCTTGCCTCTCAAAATGGTACCTGTTTTTTCTTTCCACTCTTCTCCCTTGCTTATTCACACATTGCTAGGATTATCTTTGAGCTCCTTGAATACTTTCTGTACAAGTATGCCTAACATCAGTCTCACCACAACCTAAATCATGGTAGGCCCAAGGACTGTTGGCAACAGCGATACTTATCAATGCTGTGTTTAACCTATAGCTTCTCTTCCCATTTAACATAACATACTTCAGTAGTAATATTTTTTATTAGAAGTTGCAGCTTATGAAGACAAAGCAGAGAAACCTTGAGAGGACTGAGGAAAGAAAACAGGATCCTAAGGTTTACTGGCAAGATATTTCTGCTAGAGTATTCAAAGACCTCTATAATGTCCCACTGGAACCTTCTCTGGTATACAAGTCTGGTCAATGCATATATGAAAGAAGGCAATGATGTGATTTTAGGATGATCAGGTGCACAGAAAACATCTTGCCCAAACAGGAGAAAGTCAGATTTATCAAAATTATACTATTACTCTCTAGAAATACACTGAAGATAAGTGAAGTAATCATTACAAAGGAAGAATTGCTATTTAAGCTGGAAAAATAATGTTGGCAACTGCCATAAACTGCTATTAACATACAACCTGCAAATTACAAGTACTCCCAAGTATCAGTTACTTAATTGTGATGCAGTCTTCTAATAGCTAAATGTAACTTCAGTTAAAAAAAATAATTAAAAATAATCAAAGAACAGAGAGAAAAAGGTCCAAGCCAGGAGTCTTCTCCCATTTTCTGGAAAATGGGGAGAAAGAAGAAAATAGGTGACCGCACTAACTCCAAAGTGACCAGCATCACCGCTAAAGTGTGCATGTCGATAGTCCCGAGTCCCCTGCTACACACTACTGAAAACACAGCTATTTTAAACTAACACAGCCCCAGCTCTGAAGAAACACAGTTCACTTACACTTGTACAGATCACCTGCCAAAGCAGCAGCTGAAATGGTTGAAGAAAGGTACTCCTGCACAGAGATCTGTGTAAACTTCGTGCAGGTCAGCTTTGTCTATTGTCACTAACTGCAAAAAACCAATTTATGTTGCTCACATTGACAAGGGCAAGAATGCCCATGTAAAGAACAAACCATTAAACCCCCAAAGCTTACAGTAACAGTTTCTGGGCACTAGGCCATTGTAGCAGACCAAATATTTAGACATTTCAGAGAACCTCAAACTCAACTTTAGAAGTTTTTTGTTTTGTTTTGTTTTTTAAATAGTTGTTCCTCTTCCATTTTTGCATGCAAATGTAAATCACTAGGAAAAACTAGGGATAAACACAAAAATCCCTCAAAACTGAAGTCACATCAAGAGCAGACACTGTTGTTCAACTAGCTTGAAGGGATTTATTCCTTCCTGATATCTTCCAGTGATGGTATTGGACCCTTGCTATCTGCAACTGTATTCTGTCATTCTTTCTGGGAGGTGTTCATGTCAGAGGGAATTAGGGATTATAATAGATTTGGGGGAGGGGAGGGAAGGAAAGACAACACAAGTCTTAGAAGAGACAGAGCTATATGGCAGTACATAGATACTCAGAGAATTAACTGTCAAACACAGACAATAAGTGAGCTACATACTAGAAAGAAGAACTGCTATTTTAATCAATAAAAACAGGCAGAAGCAACCCTAGCTGAAGTTCACTGGGATTTGGAGTGAGACCAGACAAGAATAACACTGAATCCACAACCTTCTAATATTGCAACACTTCTTCTCCAGCCCATAGTCATTCCTGGGAGGATTATTACAGATACAAAAGTCATAAAGGTTCAAAGTTGTTTGGGTGTGAGCGTGCAGAAGCAGTACAAAGCAGCAAACCACAGCTAGGCAATGCACTGGGCCAGCTGCCCTCCCGCTGACGGATAAGCTACATTGCACTTCCTACCAGTAAGGCAATGCAGGCCAATAACTACAGTTGCAGGGTCACAAACCCTGAACTATTATCCTCATTCTTCTCACAGTAACTCACATAACTCGTGTGTGCGTATAGCACCTTCTGCTCACGTTATTATCTACCTATGGTTGCTGTTAAGCTATGGCTTAAATAGAGAGAAAAACTGCTAAAAGCTCATGGCTGTCTAAGCCAGAGGGAGTATGTTATATACCCATGTTCTGCATTATGCAAGTCCACTGAAGTGTAAAGTTTGCCTACATGCCTCTTAAGGAACTTGAACAATACCACCAAAAAAAACACTGTCATTTAGTCCTTTGCACAATAATGAAGTAGTCATCACTAGACATGATGTCCAAGAAAAAACTCCCTGCAATAAAAAAAGACATAAAATAAGCAACTCCTGATATTGAACATGCCGTTTTCCAAGTTGTTTTCCTTGATGCACAGCCACTGGGAAGGGGAATAATTATAATCTTCTTAAGTTCTTAGAAAAAGTAAATACAGATAGCATGTTCTCAATTGTATTAGCAAAAGCTTTCAGCATAGCAATTAATGTTACCCCCCAAATTAAAAAGACAGACACAGTGGGGAAAAAAACACGTGAGGACCACTCTTGAGCTGTTGAGGCCTAGCAGGATGACACTGGAAAGTGTTAATACAGTAACATGAAACACAGAACAGTTCTACTTTTTGCCTTACAGACCTACAAACCTCCAACTTCGCTCTTCAAAGGTACTGTGCTATTACATGAGAGCCAGATATCACCGTGTTTTGGTTTGCCTAGGCCAGCCAAACAGAAACAGAATTAGTTGCATATTTCAGCTTTACCTTAACTAACCCCACAGAAGAATTAAAAAACTTTTCTTTTGAAATGAAGTTCAGCAGCAGTTCTCTGCAGCATCCCAAAGCAACATACCACCAGTCTGCTCCAAGGAAACCACTTCCAGAGAAAAGTCAGCATAGACTTCAACCAAATCCATTTTGGAATATAAATCAGGAGCCATTCACAGCAGCAATTTGCTCAGGGAAGTCAGTTGTCTACTGACAACAAGTACCACTAACTAAGGGCCTCTACAAACCACAGATAAAGGAAGCTTTTGTGAGAGAGAACATCCTGCTCATCTTTAAATACTTGACTTACTAAACCCGCAACACATTTTTTACCAAGGGGTTTGTTTCGCTCCTGTGATAGTGTCACAAGATAAAAGGTGTGTGGTTTCCCAGCGCTTGCTCAACGATCTTCCACACAGATTCTGAAGTATTCAGGGCATATCCTCAGCATGACAGTAACAACACAAAAGCAAAGCAACTGAAACAGCCTACTGAGGAAACAATACATTGAGGAAAATACTTAAGTAACTACAGTTAATTTCACTCTTTGCTCAACCCACAATCAGCAAATCACCTTCTTTATCACAGTACTCTATACTCTCCATATTGCTTGTTCCTGCCCACCTGAGTGCTTCTTCCACCTACTGCCTCAGTAACTTACAAACACCTTTCTCTTTCTGGTCTGTGTTTACATGAAGGAGGCTTACCATCTAAGCGTTTCTCATCACATGAAGTCTGAGCTGATATGCAGCACCCGTAAGAGTAAAGAAGAACTTGCTTTCTGCTTTAGCTTATCTCTTTCTTAAGGTACACTTCAGATTTGTAATTCTGAGGGAAGTCCAAGTTACACCCTTGCTATTTCATCTCCAGACTGTCTTACTATTCCTTAAAACTGTATTAGCAAACTTTTTGCAACTCATTCAGCGTAAGTGACCACCAAAATATTTTGGGGGTTTTTTTGTTTGGTTGGGGGCGGGGTGGGAGGTATGTGTGTTTGGTTTTTTTAACATTTTGCCTCAGATTCCTTAGGGTGTTTTACCTGGAACTATCCTGATTGCCAAACCAGTGATTTCTGGTTAAAACACAAATTGAACTGTTTACTGAGCAGCTGAGTGTCATTACAGTCAACAAAAATCACATAACCAAAATACTGGTAGTATATATGAAAATTAAGAGAGGGAAGCTAATTAAGCCCCTGCAACACTTACAGACACACTGGTAACGTCTATGTGAGACTATAGAAACAAATCTTTAAGTTGCTGTTTGGACCGAGTTTGGTCCTAATAGCACCTTGAAGTGATTCTTTAGCGAAGTGCAACGCATAAGCAAAGGGTGCACACGCGCCTTATCTTATTTTGACGCTCGGAATTTTAAAGTAAGTCCGATTTAAAAACGAGCGAGCGCGGCCAGATGCGCGGAGGGAGGGAGGGAGAGGCAGACGGGAGCGTCGCTGCCCGTCCGCGCCGCCTTTTCCACCCGAAGCCGGGACGCGCGTTTTTCCACCGGAGCTCCGCCGCGCCCGCGCAGCCCCCGGGCACCCCCCGGCGGCGGCGGCGGGGCGGGGCCGGGAACAAAGCCCGGCTCCGTGCCACCCTCCCAGCTCCGTCCCGCCATTCCCGGGCGGCCTGGCGCACGCCCGGCCCCGCCATCCCCCGCGGGGGTGGCTGCCTCGGCGGCCGCCGGGAGCAACAGACCGGCGGCTGCTCGGCCTCGCCGCCGCGGGGGACGACCG
>VXBL01005640.1:104902-153772 GCA_013400195.1 Aramus guarauna | reverse complement strand
CAGGGCAATCGCTGTGGCGGGACCGAGCGCCCCTAGCGGCTGCCCCTCTGTTAACGCCTCCACGCATGCGCACACCTCCACCATCGCGTCGGCTTCCGGGTCAGCGGTCGTTCGTATTGCCCTCCCCGTCCCGGCATGGAGGCCGGGCAGGGTCCCGGCGGCGGGGAGGTCGGCGACCCGGCCGAGGTATTGTCGTTCGCTCGGCGACGTTGCCTGTGGGAAACTGCGAAAGCTGCGCGGGAGCTCGGTGGGGCTCGGGGTTGTTTCTGTTGAGGGTGAGGCGACAGGCTCGGGGCCTGCACGCACCCTCCGCAGGCCGAGGAGGGAGGGGGTCCTGTCAGCCTTTCGCCCGCCACTGCCTTGAGCTCCCTGGCGGCCCGCCGAGGTGCGGGGGTGGTGCCCCTGAGGCCTTTCCGGCGGCCTTTCGTGGGGGTGGGTCCCGGCAGGAGGTAACCTCGGTAACCTCGGTACCGGCAGCCTTCTTGCATCCGCCCTCCTCGGCGATCTGGCAAGGTGCCTGGTCGTACGCCTTTCACGACAGGAGAGGGTCACCACCTCTGGTGGAAACTTCTCGCCCGCTGGCACAACAGCTGGCCAGCTTGCACTAAATACATGCGTGTAAACGGACAACACACATCGTGCAATTAAACTCCAGCAAATGCTTTTCAAAGGGATTTAATAAGTTGTCAGAATTCATCAATTTGGAAGGCGGGTTGCCAGGACCAAAGCAGACTCTTTTTGAAGAAAAAGGAGTGGACTGAGTTGGGATTTGAGCATGAACGAAATATTTTATGCTTTCTTAGGTGTTTTGTAGAAGCATTGGATAGCTTTAATGATATATTTCATGTGACGTTTATAGACAAAAAGCACCGGTTCCTTAAATATAGCTGTGTGAAAGTACAGGCACTACAAGGTGTGAAAGTTAGATGAAGTGTTGAATTTAAACACGCACCCCCCACACCTTTCTTGTGCTCATTCTTTTCTAATTTATTTCCCCAATAAAAGAGGGAAGTACCTAAGCCTTATGTGCCGACAGAGGAGGAAAGAAGACTCCTCAAGGAATGTGCTGAAGAGAGTGCCCGGTATAGAGGTAAGATCAGTTTGCTGGTAAACTTGGTTTGCTTTTCTTCCACCCTTAGTTTTTGTTGTTATCTAGGCATTAAGGAAGGCAGGCCTGGGTCAATATATCACAACAGTTCATTAACAAGCTTCACATGGTCTGATGTTGCACCCCAGTAAATGTTGATCCATGTAGGATTTACATTTATTAAGAGTTTGCAGGACAGGAATATTGTAAAAGGTGCAATGTATTTTGTAAGGTTTATGCTTTATAACAAGATCCCTTCATATTTTAAATTAATATGCCTATTAAAAGTCTGAAAATACGTACAGTTAATGGAGTGTCATTTATTTATGTGTCTAAATAGTCTTTTTTTTGTTATTTCCACCTTTTTATTTTCAATTTTTGTTGTCATCTTTAGAATGCAAGAATAAAATAGTTTAGCTTCTAACCGTTGCTTTCCATCTTTCTGGAGACTTGTGAAGAGAACAATATATAAGTGGTTGCTCAGCTCAATTTTTGGCTAAAATTTCTGTGTCTACACGGCCAGATGTTTGTTCTTTTTTCTCCTGTAAATAAATTTAAGATTCTCAAGCATGATTCTGCAGTCAGAAATGATTTCTGTACTACAGCTAGTACACAGGAATAATAAACTTGCATTGTTTTCACAGAATACTCTGTGTGTCATCTTAATTTATTTGAAATATCAAGGTTATGTTGTTCGTTTTTTTCCTTCTCACAAAACATTCAGAATTGATGGCATTTCTTCTTAACACTGTTTCTGTAATCCAAAGGTTCAAGATATACCTGTTTTTTATAAACCTGGTCAAGAGGTTTGACCAAGCTTTCTGATTGTTTCTGTGATTGTTCCCCACTCTTTTATCACACACTAGTAGATTACTCCTGACGCTGATAGGTGGTTTAGCAGAAACTGGGGTGCACGAAGAATTTAGCAGCTGATTTGCTAAATTTAGCACACTGGGGCTCTGATTTCTCCTGGCAGCCAGTACTTTCAGGAGCAACTTCTAAGGCATTATGATTTTCAATTAATGATTCAACGTTCTGTTTATCTTTCTCCACTGCTTTGGGATTCTCCTCTTCCATTTGTATTCAAATACCTGGGAACCTTCACCTTGTTTGTTGAAATCTAGCTATTTTCCTTATATTTTTATAAGTGAAAAGAGTCAGTTTCATTAGTAGTAAGATGACTTATGGTTATGGCTTATTGATAATCTCTCTCCTGGAAGACAAGAGAGGAGGGAGTCGTTTGTTCTTGAGTTGTTCTTCTGTGAGTTCTTGACTAGCAACCTAACTTACTGCCCTGTTCGTCTTTATACAGAGACTGAAGAAACAACATGATGCTATTGTTGGGAAGCCCCAAATTAGCGTCTTCAGTAATTTCACTTTAGGGAGCTACAACAGTAATTGAAAGATTTATTTTTTTCAGGAAGTGCTGTTATGTCACTGGGAGAGCCTAAAGCCTGTGGCTGTTTTCTAAATCTCCTGTTTTTGTTTCATTGTTTTGCATTACGTGTACCTAGGTTGTTGTATTAGATATAAACGGTTTGAATGACCCTTTGCAAGAGGTACGGGCTGCCTGTGTGACTGGCCTGACGTCCTCACTTCTTATTGTATCAATTCTTGTTAGTCACGGGTATTACTATAATTTTGGGTGTTTTCAGTTTGTTTATTCAAATTTCAAGCTGTAGCCAATTTTTACCGGTTGTTACAAGCCCTGTCTGTCTTGCAGTAGTTTCTTTTGACAGCTTTTATTTCAGAAATGCTTGCTAGTCATTTCATAATTCAGTTTAATATATGCTTTACTGGTATTACCAATTTTTAATCACATTATCATATAATATAAATTCTAATACTGTAAAAAATCACATTACAAACTACAGTTTTATCCTTCACACTTTTAATCTCACTAACAACATCAAACCAGATCAATATGGCTTTTTCCCCATAAAACCATTTTGACTAGAGTACATTATGTTCCCATCCTTAATTACGTGCTGTTCATGTATCAGCCTTCCATTATTTTTCATGGGATTTATTGTGTTCCTGAAGTACTTTTTGTCCATAGCAGTGAAAAGCATTGATATTTTATGATTTATTAAGCTGTTTTTGATTTTTTTTTTTCCCTACGCTTGAAAAATTATTCATATTAATTTTTATCTATGAACCAAATTTTCATTTACATATTACTCTTTTAATTTCTACTTACCATTTTAGGTATGCTCCCATACTAGCAGCTGTTTCTACTAAAGTGCATAACCTGTCTTTGATGTCCAGAATATTTGTGTTGGGCCTATAAATCATTTGAAACCTCTAAAGGTTAGACTGAAATCCTCTGTAATAAGTTATTTTGGATTTTTTTTACTTTTTTTAAACCTCCTCTTTGCTTTGTTGTTGGGTTTTTTGGTTTTTGTTTTTGGTTTTGTTTTTTTTTCCCCTCTTACAACTTAGCTTCAAATCTGTACTATATCAGAAAATCTAGAACTCAAATTTTGGAAAATCTAGGTCTAGAATCTCTAAAAGCATCAGGGTTTTAATCTTTAATAGATTGGAAGATTTTATTCTTTATTCTGAAGTGTTACTGTAATCTTGTTTATGAACCAAGGAGCCAATGCTTTTTCTTAAAAGTGACATCCAGTCATATTTGCCCTAAAATGCTGGTTGGACTCCTAACCTAGTTTAGACCTGTCAGAATTTGTGAAGGAATAAACTGTTAGTTTGAAAGTATATTTTAATACTATGCTGTCCAAATTCTAAAAAAAAAAAAAAAAAATTTCTCTTCAAATATGGACTTAATTAGCAGATTGTGGGCATCAAAACACTATAAACATCTAGTGCTGTTGCAAAAATTTCTCCTGTAGGTAAAGTTGTTGAGCCTTTTTGAAACATCTACATTTTCAGAGTTGCTTAAAATGTAATTTAATTATGACACGCCTAAATCTTTAATGTAATTAACTTTAGTCTTGTGTCATGTTCATTATTTCAATGTCACTTTATCTTGTGTAGGCATGGTGGTCTTTATGAATAGTTTCAAAGTTAATCTTCCCAATATCATAATTATCATTGCTTGAAATAAGCATTCCTTTTGTTTCTTGCCATCTTCAAATGCTCCCTGCCACCTGAACTCTTTCAATCTAATAAAAATCAACATGAACTGTTAAGCTGATTGTGATAGGCAGTAGTGCTGTTCCATGTTTGTTGTCTTTTCTGTGTTCCTGACCCTACCCCGAGTTGTATAGTTTGATTTGTAACCTACAGAAAAAGTTGCCCTGTTCTTTAATTTGCTGGTGAATAAAACAGGTTACCCAATTTTAATCAATGTAGCTCTATAAGAGTTGGACTTTTTCCAAAGTTCTTATGCTAAAACAAAATCAAGACTTGGTTATCCAAAATTTTTGGAAGCGCTGGCCTCTACGTAACTGCCTTCTGTCCTGAAGAACTGTGTATGCTTCTCTGGTTTAAAGTTCTGCATCTTAATGCTGTAGCAGTTATAGCAAGACTTGGAATCTTGTCCTTAGAGCTTTAGCCCATCTGGCATTGGCTTTTGTATTTTAGGAAGCGTGAAGTCTAATGAAGACAGGATGACTCATTAACCAGTACTGCATAATTTGTAGTAGGTCTTAAAAACTGAAATTGAGAATGTTTCATAATTTATATACAGTTTGTTAATTTATATATATACACTTATGTTCTTATACAAATGAGCTTAGCAAGGCCTAGCAACTCTCATTTTATTGAATAATTTTTAAATTGTGGTTGAAAATATTGAAAATAATATTTTAAGCAACTTTTATTCTTCTTCACAGCTTTTCCTTTGGCTGCAGTGAGCATGCTTGCTACTAGTTTCTTAATTAGAAAAGGTAAAGTGTAAACATACTTTGGGTTAATTTAGGTTTGCTCAATTGAAATACTTCTGTTGTTAATAAAGCTACTGTAATAATATATCTAATCTACTTGTAATTAAAAGAAGTTCAGGCTCTTCAGCTACATGACTTGCAGTTTCTAAAACTAAAGGAGCAAAACTTTAAATAAAAATCAAATTCATGTTCATTTCCTATTGTTTGACAAATTCAACATCTCAGTGATTTTGAAACAATATATTCTATAGCATGTAGTAATACTGTGTGTGATATGGTTAAAGAAGTAATTCTTAGATCTTTATAATTTTATGGGGAATTCAGATTTTAGGCTTTCTTGAATTTTCTTCAATGTTAAGTGTAAAAAAGTAACCTGCAACTTACAAACATAACTACAAACTAACCTACAAACATAACTACAGTTGATGTTTTTCAGCTTAATTCTTAATAACTTCTTTGTAATTAACTTTGATCCTCATTTTCAGGTGTTCTAAGAGATAGCTCAAGATTTGGCTCTTTTACGAAAGTTGCATGTAAGTAAAAGCTACATATAAAATCAGCTTGTATTCATTCATGCCTTAGGTTCTGGAGTCTGTTATATAGATGTAATTCCCATGAGACTAGGTGGTGGGCTGACTGTCACTCCACTCTACAGGATCATAGAATATTTCAATTTGGAAGGGACCATAAGGATTATTGAGTTCAACTCCCTGCTCCTCTCCTCACAGGACTATCTAAAACTAAACCATATGACTTAAGAGTGTTGTCCAGATGCTCCTTGAACTCGGAGAGGCTTGGTACTGTGACTGCTCTNACACTGTAATAGTTTGATGTCCTGCTTATATTGAGGTGCCCAAAACTGCACACAGGACTCTAGGTGGGGCTGCACCAGTGCAGTGGAGAGTGGGACAACTGCCTCCCTTGACCGGCTAGCTCTGCTGTGCTTGGTGCACTTCTTAGCTGCCAGGGCACACTGTTGACTCATATTCAACTTGCTATCAACTAAAACCCCCAGCTCTCTTTCCACAGGCCTTCCCTCCAGCCTCTCATGCCCCAATTTGTATGTGTAACTAGGATTGCCCTGTCCCAGGTGGAGAATCCAGCATCTAATAGAATCAGAGAATCAACGTTTACATTGGTACAACTGTGCCTGAAGATAGGCGTAAATGATCTCATATAGCCGATGAGTAAGTTTCACTGTGCAGCAGTTAGCTAAAAAGTTGCTGACTGATAGAATTATGTTTCTTGACTACAACATCTCATCCTGCAAGAACCTCTTCAATGTCAAGAGGAAGAGCAGTTAATCTATTCACTGCTTTGAAATTGTGCAACACATTTTTGACAAGTTTTGTCTATAGATTTTCCATAAAATTACAAGATTTCAAATATGCTTGACAAGTGTAATGTAAGAATTTAAGATAAAAAGATTGTAAATAGATACTGTACAAGCTTTAAATTACTTTGCCAGAGTACACCCACTCCTCCCTTCCTAATTTGAAGGTCTTTATTCATGCGTCTCACTTGTCCCATTCAGGCTATTTTAGTGCCTTTTTTTCCTGGACATTATGTATGTACAATTGTAGGAAAACAGCAATTTCATGTGAATGATTTTGGATTAAGTATAATAAAAAATAAATTAACCTTTTCAATTAAATACATGACAGTAAACCAGGAAGTTGCCATCTTGCCAATCTGCCCAGATACAGTCAGTTACTTTTACCCTCTTCCCACTGAAGTAAATGGTAAAAGCCATGATTTGTGGCGGAGGAAGTGTTGTTTAAAGCAGATAAATGAATGTGAGAGACTGGGCTGCCGTTTGTTTATGCTAAATTCCACTTGCTGTCTTTGAACGCCAAACAATGTTGTAACATAAACTTTTCTAATAACAGGGAAATAGTAATTCTATTCTTTATCTCCTACACATTTGTAGTTAAGGGCTACATTCCTCCTATTTAATAGAAGTAAGTTTTGAATCAAGTGAAAAAAATAAGGACCAGCTGGACTGGACCAACTATTCTTGATGTTAAGGTTATAAGCCAAAACACTTCTGGCTTCTCCTTTTCAGTGTACACTGGTAGGCGTATGGATATTCATTTTGTACTGAAAGAATTTTCCATAAAGTGTGTGTTTTGGTTGTTTTTCAGTAGGTAATTTTGTGTGATTTATTTTAAATACGGGGATTTTTCTGGGACATAGTTGAGGTGTAAAAGGCCTGAGTTAAGCAGTTTTCATTTCATCCTCATACTGTTTAGGTCAGATGCCCCTACTGTCTACAGGATCTTCCTGAAAACTGTTGCCAGGGACATAGTTTACAGGTCCAAATTATGTCTCATAATTTAACTGCACATTCCTCCTGCAGTGAAATCTGATTAAAGGAAGCAGTGCAGTTGTGTTTTGGTTTGGTTTTTTTTTTTCCCCTCCATGAGGTCTGAAAGAAGAGAATATGTAATTCCAGGCTCTGCTGCTAACTCTTAGCAAGCCGATGTGGAACAACAGTAAGGAAGTTCGTGCTTTTCTGGTGTCACTGATCTGAGCACACTGCGTCTGCATCTGTTGATTACAATAGTCTGATAATGGTGTGTGTCACTTGTGATTGTAAGATTCTTCTGACAAGTATCTATGCCTGATTACAGTGCTTGGTCTTTTATATCTGACTAACGTAGCTGAGTCAGGATTTTTTTTAGTCTCCATCTTGCATCTTCCCCTGCTTTGCCCCTCCTGGTTTTATCTGGAAGTTGAGAAGTGTTTCATTTTCTAGATAGGAATTTTCAGATTCCAGGATGATGTTCTGCCTATAGGAATTACTCATAACTTTTCTCAGTAGTCCTCTAGGCACTCTGACAAGTTAATGGAACTTCTAGTTAGTCATGACCACTACGCTACACAGACAGCATCCCCTTCTACATAGAGATACTGGTCCTCTATCCCTGTTTGGCAGAGAAGGGTAAGATCCGTATGTCCTACTTCATGTTAGCCTGTAGTTGGACCTTTTATCTATCTAATCAGCTTCTCTAAGGTCTTGTCACAGTGAATGCAGAAGAAGCAGAGAGCAACAGTATCTGATTTACTGTGCTGACTTCAAAAATGTGGATCATTTGGCTGTTAGTTCTGTAATACGAGAAACCAAATATTTTAGCCAATAATCACTTTGGGTGAAACATCTTTCAGAGAGATGCTTCCACTTTTCTTAACTGGAAAGCCCCAAGAAATGGAGACTTTCTCTTTGTAATTTATGCCAAGATGAATCACCTTTGCTGTCTAGCTTTATTTTGCTAAATATTTAGTATCAATTCTTGTTGGACCGTTTTTCCTTTTAGGGGCTCGTAATTTTTCCCTTTGCACATACTTACAGTGTTTGAGTTGTCTTCCAGTTTTTTTGACCTCCTAAACAGCTGAACCCTTACATTTCTTATTTGTAAACTTTGCTCATCGTTGTGGCTGTTCTTCTCTCTTCCCTTGGAAAAGGATTTTTAACCTCCTTTTGAAAATACAAACATTAGAACAAGAATCACAATTTCAGTACCAGTACAGCAGGGGAGGGTAAAATCCCCTTTTATGTTGATTCCCAGGCGATGTAATCTACAGTGTGAGGACCTCAGAGGATTAATGTTACTGGTAATTAACTCTTTCCTGACTTAAAGATGATTGAGGGTCTTTAGTCTTTGTATTTAGAAAATGCTCATCCTTTTCTCCTACAAAGTCAACAAAATTTCTATTAATTGCCATTGAATCCTTTGTGCTCCTTCATATTCTGACCCACTAATAAAACCTGAAGGAGCCAGTTGATGGAAATCACCAGTTTTAAGCCCAGAAAGAACTAGCATCATAATTTCTTCTTATGTCCTGTCTAGCAGATGAAAATATATCATGCACTAAACTGAAAGCATTTTCCTAGAGATTGCAAGGGTTCAGCTAATTCAGTTGTTTGCCTTCTGGCAACCATATTATAGAATCCTCTTCAGAAGATACTGAGCCTAATCCTAAGTTTATTTAGACTTTTCTTCATAGTAGTGAAAGCCTTTTCAAGATCTGACTCTTCTGATGGATTAAATTAGCAGAATTTACTACTTTTATTTATTCCTGGCTGGCTTATCTTTGATAGTTAATTGTTAGTTCTGGATCTTAGGGAAAAACTGGTTGCAACTATTTTCCTTTTTATGTCACCTTTCATTCGTCAGGTACTAGCTGAAATCATCTGATGCTCATGCCATGTCTAAATCATTGCTCTATGTCTCTGTTGAGCTGTTGCATTTGTTTTTATACCCTTTGTCTGCAAAAGAAACAGAGATGATTACTGCATGGTTTTGTTTTAGATCTAAACGGTTTTTTTCTTTTACTCAAGATACAGTATAATTTATTTGAAATTATTATTTTAAAACTATGTTGAATGTTATGATACAGTATCTAAACCCGTCTTTTTTTCTTTTAAAAAAAGTTGCTGGAATGTGTGGATACCTGGCTGGAAAGATATCCTACTTGCCAATCTGTAGCGAGAAATTTAAGAAACTGAAGGATTCCCCAATAGGAGACGTTCTACGACAAGCTCAGAGACATAGTTCACATAAGTAAGAATTAAATTCTCTTTTAAATTTAAAACTTATTCTTGAATGGGACATTTTAAACACTAACAGGTCAAGGCTACATTTGCACTTTTCAAAGAGCTTCAGAGCTGCACCTTCCTCTTTCCTGTTTTACCCCAAATCTACCACTTTTAGGAACCTGTATCTGTATCAGTTGACCAGCTATAAAATACACGTTTTGAGCTCTTTACATAGAACTGGTCACTTTGAGCAGCAGAAAAAGAAACATTTTACTTAGTGAAATGTATTCCTTGTAAATTAAGATGTTGTTTTCCCATGGAATTTACTTACAGTAGTGTGACAGCAGAAGTTGCCTTTTTAGTTTAGAAGTAAACTAAGTTAACCGAAATAAAAGTGTTACATTCTGGAAGTTTTTCCCATAGTTTAGTTTGATTGAAGTAGGAAGAGGGTGGAAATGATTTCAGTGTTTATCAAAGGAAAGAGCTCAGTAAACAATATTAGTGCAGGAAGAAGCATGGTGGTCAAACCTACGGCTGTTTGTTTAAATCCTTTACATCTGTAACAGCATTATTCTGTACATATGAGAAACTCATCAGGTTCTTAAAACTATTTCCTGTTTTGTTCCAAAATGTTTTCTACCTCAAGTGGTTTTTAATTGCAAACTACTTTCAGAATATCTCACTTAAAGCCTTGATTCAAAACTGGAAGAATAATGTTTGGATAGCGAGTAGTAGTCCTGCTAGGTATGTGCTAAGATTTGTCAAATGTTTATAAAGGGCTTGATTAAATTCTTAAGGACTTTATAAATTCACATTTATGACAGTTTTGTCTGCAAGATTTACCTTTATTCTGAAATGTTTCAATTTTTATGGCATTGAATGCAATTTTAGGAATTACCCCTTTATACATTTACTGTATAAACTCAGCTGAATTGGAGCTGGACTTGTCTCTTCACCCCGCTCCAATTTCTAGTAAGAAATTGTCATGATTGTTAACTATGTTTACTCTAGGTGAGAACCTGTTTAAATGCCATCATCTGCTGCACCAATAAGTCCCTTCAACTTTTAATGGCCTGTTCTTTTGGATCTGTAAAATTTTATTTCCTAAGTGATAAATTCTTTCTGTTTTTTCTTGGTTGAATTGTTAATTTAAATTAATTCAAATTGCATTATTGTCCACACATGCTACTCTTGTAAGCCAGCAACAGAAGTTATTACATTTTCATAGTCATAAATCTACTAATTAATCTATTCCGGTAATTCTTATTTTCAGTTAAAAATAGGGAGCTAAAAGATTAGATAGTTTGTTAAAGCTGTGTTTACATACACTTTAAAAATATAATTGAGGCAATAAAATGGCTTAGCTGTGTATGTTTATTGTGAGAAAAAAACAAAGACTCATTGCAAATGCTTTTCATATGAAAGGAAAAACATTTCTTCTTAGCTGAAATTTAAAGCAAAAAAATTAATAAATACTCTAGGGACATTCTAGTGGCACCAAGCAGTGGCATTCTTGGTAAAGAGACATGTTGTGTAATGGTTTGCAGGGTCCTTCTGAGTATGTAGTGAATGCTTTAGAATATCAGGCATCAGTTTCCAGAATATTATTTATATGATCTTTTCTCTCTCTTAAGAGAAAATTTGTTTCAATGGGTTTAAATTGCAAATTTTTCCTAAAAGGCCTTTAAAAAGAACTATAGTTGATGCTACCAGTAGTTACATGGGCACACCCTGTACTATTTGTCTGATGTGCTTTTTCTTTCTGAAGACTCCCTGGGGGAAGGGATTGCCATTTTTGTCTTGTAAAGTGCAAACTACTTTGTCTCTTTTGTCTTCTGTTCTGGAGATTTTCAGGTATGCGTAAGTTTCCGGGAGGAAGGGAAGAGTGTTTGGGGATGGGACTGTATAGATCTTTGCAATGTAAAGAAAACAAAACAAACCACCTCAAACTTTAAGATGATAATTCATGTTGAAAACTAAACTATTTAAAAGAGTATTTTCTTTACCTGCACATATTGTTACTCTTACAGTTCAATTTTTAACTTTAGTATTTCTGTATTTAATATTAAATTCTATTATTTTCCAGCCGTTCCAGTCGGAAATCTGACTTTTCAGACATGCCTTCTCAGTCATTTACTGAATCTTCTCCAAGAGCTGGCTTCCCACTTTCTTCTACCTATTCAGATGATTATAGTTCAACAGATAGAGCCCTCTCAAGCTATGAACCCGTTCCATTCAGTGCTTCCCTGAATGAATCTTCACCTACAGGAATTACTGATTACACTGTGCAAGGTGTGTTGTGTCTTAGCCTACAGACTGCTAAATATTAGGGACTCCTGCCTTTCTCTTAGATACTTCTCTTACTGAGCTGTGTATTTTCATCCCCTGCAAACATACACGGTACAATATAGCAGTTTTGAATGAAACAGCTTGAAATTCCCAGAATTGTTTTTACACAGAAGGTAAATACATGTATGATTTTGTATTTTAACTGTAAACTAAATTCAGGGTTTTTTTCACGTTTTGTAGCTCTAATTGCAAGTAAAGATGGTAAATTAACTTAAAAGGTTTAATCTGTTGTGAAACTAAACCTGCAAAAGGCTTGGCCTGACTTGAAGGTTTTTTTTTGGTTGAAATGAAGGTGAATACGTCATCCTTTCACTGCACTAAGGAAACCACAGTCTCTTACCATTTGTCTGCTAGTCTTTCTGAAGTTATTTCATTTTCACCAACGGTGGTGCTGTAACTGTGTACTACTATCATTCACTGATATGAAACTGTTTTTTATAACATGGCAAACGTTTAAATCTTCTAAGAACTGAATGCATATTGTGTTCTGTCCAGCAACAGCTGATTTTCTCACAGAGAACTAAAATGGTTTTCAAGTACTGTTCTGGGCAGCTGTTCCCCTCCTTCCAGTATGAACTCTGTCCTCAGCTATTGCAGGGGAAACACACGATTCTGAATTCAGGTCTGTCTGGTACACAGAGGAGGAAGTTACTGTCAAATGCAGAGTTTTGTACCTTGAATTAGTTTGGATTTCTTAAGTCCTTTATGGAAAAGGTTTTATTTCACAAAAAAGCCCTTCCTTGCAACTTGGTTTTAGTTATATAAAAGTATCAGATGTAAATATGTCTAGGAAATTACAATTAGGAGAACCTTAATTATGGAAACAAGATTCTGAATTACAAATTTAGATAAAAGGATAAAATATCTGTCAGGTGACATATGATGGATGTAGTCCTAATTCTTTGAAAGCAGAATTTAAAGCCCAAATGCAAACCCTTGAGCTTCTTTTAGATTTCTTTTCAGAAATCATAAATATATCAAAAGTATAATTACACATTTTACATAAAGTGACCAGAACTATTTTATCCATCAACAGCACACAGTTGTTAGGATTTCCATTGGGTAAAATGAAGAGAAGGAATTAACTGCCAGTCTTCCAAAGCAGTTTGGCAAAATGAAAAGGATAAAAGGAATGGATTAATTAAAGACCACATACATTCTCAGTTGCATTGAGGATTGCAGCTGTCCTGCTCGTTTTCAGTTGGGATTGAGCGGTAATTAACTGGCAGTCTAGAATAGGTTGTAGCCAAGTTTTGGTGCATTACACCATTTCTAGTATTTGGTGTTTGTTTTGTTTTCAGATCCTGCTCCAATTCCAGAAGAAAGTCGTAAAAAAAAAGGTATCACATATGAGGAATTAAGGAATAAACACAGAGAGACATATGAGGTAATGCTACCACCAAAGGCAGAAACTCCAAGCAAGTTTTCACAGGAAAAGCCAGCTAAGGAAGGTAATATACTGATTTACAGAAATACATAGTAAATTCAAATATTGGCAATAATGTTAAAAATGGGTTAATTCTGCTTAAACTTTAACCAATTTATTTTTACAGTATCTGCAGGTATCTCATATGTGATGTGGTCTGTAGTTTCATATTTCAAATTAATTTTTTCAAAAATACTGATTTTCCATTAGCAAATTATAAGTCCTGTTCTCCAACTATTGCTTGGCGTGAGACCGAAAATCTCAAAACTTTTGGTTTGATGAATGTATTGAGCAACCTCTTTCAACAAAGAATTCTCTGAGCTCAGAGCTATAGTGAAGAGTTTTAGCTATGGAAGGGGGTGTATGTTTTAGATAGCATTGTTCTCTCAAAATAGAGCACATGGTTGATGGTTTTGAAGGGGGAGTATTTATTTTTATGAATTGTTTCATGTGGAATTAAAGGATTTCTATAGAGGTATTGTTTGTAGAGGTTCATTTTCTACATTAAAACTCAAAGGAAGGAAACAGTATTTGGCAGCAATATTGAGATTTGTTTTCACAGTGAAAAACAAATCTTTACATAGCAAAATAAGAATGCAATGTCCTGAAGAATAAGATGCCATTCAGTCAACTTTTTGACTCAATCACTTTTTTGAAAAGGAGACACAGAAGCGATCCGTAATTGCTTGCTGTAGAACTTTTTTATTTAGTGTGACATCTGTCAAAATGATGTTAGCGAGAGGAGTGTTTGTCCATTTAACACACTGCTGGAGTAGTCAGCTTGAATCATTTGGGTTTGTATGCAGTGTCCAGTCTTGTCAGTCATGTTGCAACAAGATTTATAGGAACAGCTAATGTCTCCTATCAGGCATAACAGGTGGTAATAAGTATAGCAAAACAGACCAATGCAGAAAGTTCTGAAGCAGTAATAGTAAGCTTTGGAACAGTGTTGCTTAAGAGTGTCAGTCTATTTCATGCTTGTGAATTACTTTCTCCAGATCATCTGTCTTTGGACAGATCTACATGGTCTTGAAATAAAAATTACAAACAATTATCAGGTAATGATTTAAATCTGTTATTTCAAGGATGAAAGCCTTTTTCTCCCATCATGTGACTATGCCAAATGAGACCTTAAAAAAACATTGAAGCTGTAATTTCAGATTGTTTCTGAATTCCATCAGCTTGACACTTCATTGATTTACACGCTGCTTTTTCAAGATGTTTCTCCACAAATTGAAAGCCTAGACATGTCACTTGAAAACCATACACAGAAATTTTAAGCAACATTTTGCAGGCCTTGCCACATTCCATGGCAAATCTTGTCTGTGAAACGAGAATATGCATTCATTGTTTTAGTTATTTGAGGTCTATAAAAGACCTCTACAAAATGTTGATCAAATATTGCATTCTGTCCCTCATGTTGCTGCGTTCCATTTGATGGTTATACTCAGGCTCTGAGAATAGAACTATGCTGAGCAGTGCATGAGATTTGTAAATAAACTTTTAAGAGCATCTCTTTGTAGGGAAAAAGAGTAAGGAGGGAATACAAAAGTTCAGAAGTGTTTTACAAGTGGAAGCCCATTTAAATCTACGGTTCAGGGATTCTACTGATGTTGCGGGCTAAGATCCAATTTAGCTTCTTGTGTCACGCTGGACCCGTTACTTGTATGCCTGTTCATACGTCCTGAGTCATTACCCCTTTGTTCATCCTCTTATCTCTGTGTCGTAGGAACTGGACTAGCAAATAGGAGACAGTGGTTTCTGCCCTCTGTTGCAAGGACATAAGGGAAAACAAACCATGTTTGAAACAATTTAAGCATTCCCTAACTTCCATCTGGTGATGCCCTCCCTGTTTGTTATAGCCGTTTGAACGCGTGCATCTGCATGGTGATCTGGAGGGACCATTTCCCAGGGAAGGAGCGCAGCAGCTTGCTCAGCTGCCGTGGTTAATAGCAACGGAAATCATGAGAGAGCTTCTCATCGTGCCTCACTGCAGTGTCAATCAGCTTAAGAGATTTGTCGGCGTATTATACTAAGTTTGCTGACATCTCACTGATACAAGAACCGTGCATTCTGCTCTATTCCACTGGTTCTACTGCAGATTGGTATTAATAAACAGTGGGCTCAGTAATTAACCTGCAAGTAGGTTTATAAAGGGGCGCTGGACTAGTGTCCAGTAGCATTCCTACTGGACCATCCAGATCCATCCTTTACCCTGCCAGTGACGGCAGTCAGTTACAGACTACTCTGCAGCTCACTTTCAAGGGAGCATCTTTTCCCCCTCTGGTTGTTGCTCAGTTACACACAACACACTTCTGAATAAATCTGTTAAGACCAGTACCCTGGTGTTTTTCTACTCTCTGACTCACTCCTATACTAAAGGAAACTGCCAAATAATAATGGCTGAGTAGTTTCCTAGTAGGGATTACTGATTTTTGTTTGTTTGTATTTGAACGTGTTTTTAACTATCCTGAATCCATCCAATTGTGCACGTAACATGATTATGTAGCCATGTTATTTATTGTAACATTCATTGCCTGTTTCCTCCAATTGTCTTCGTTTCATCCACGTTACATTTGTTTCAAAGTAATTACAGATTTCGTAGAGCAGGAATTAGCACAGTAGGCCTCTTGACTGAATATTAATTCATTAGAGTAACGATTAACAAACTCTTCTCCCCATTTATTCAAAAGTAGCTTTAATTAGATGTCTGTTGTGCTGTGAGTGGCACTCTCCCCACTCCCACTTAAAATGACAGTGCATTTCATCATCCTTTTCAGTGCTCTCTAAGATAAACTTTTGTGGTTAAATTAAGTCATGTGTGACTACTTTTTCTTCTTTTCTTTAGTTAAAGTAAATAAATACGGAGATACCTGGGATGAGTAAGAGCTGAATGAAGAACTGAAGAGAATTACCTCCTGTCAGCTAACTTGAACTTCATCTAGATTAGTCACAAGTATCTGCACTTTTGGTGTGTTCAGCCAGGCACAGCTATTAATAAATGAGGAGAGAATCCTGACTTGCAAAAAGATTTTTTTAAAAAAGTAATTAGGCTTAATTTTTTTAAATTTTGCACTTATGGCAAGCGAGGTTATTGTAAGGTGTCATGACTATAAACCATTTGTGCTATTGTTTAAGAATGAAAAGGGATAACTGGCAATAACTAATATAAATGTATAGCAAAAGGTAAAAAATATATGTAAATAAATGCAATCACGTGTATTGGGAAGGGAAAAATATCAGAATCTTCTCAAATTTTCAAGACTTGCATTAAAAGTTACCTGTAGAACTCACCTCTCACTTTGTTTTGTCTGAAGGGGATATGTTGTTGTCATGCTTGGCTAGTAACGTTTGGAATGATACTGTCAACTATTTGGGGAAAAGGGGCTGCGGAACCAAGCCCCACACTGTGGACTAGCAGTAGAGCAGTGTGAATGAGATTATGTTGGGGGGTACAGAGAAATGAGGAGGAAAAAATGGGGAGGGGGGAGATGAGGCTGCTTACAGAAGCGAATGCTACTTGTAACAAGCAAAACAGGAAGGTTGCTTTCAGAAGAGCCAATCTGCTAACAAACAAACAAAAAAAAGAGCCTGCAAATTGGATAATCTTCAGGTTGTATCAGAACCTTAACTTGCAGAAACTGCTTCTCGTGGCCATGATGAGAGATCTCTGAGGATACACAAAGTCTGCCAGAGTGGTATTGCTGTGGTTTTTGTGTGCTGTTCCAAAGCTGATTAGATTTATTGTGAAAATACACTTATGCAAGTAACAGGAGGCAGAAGATTTAGATGATAAAACCGGAGTGGGTTCCTGTGGTGGTGACTTTCCATCAGTAAAAAGAAATGCTTTTTCTTTTGAATGAATGAAAATTTTGGATGAGTGAGAAAACATAGGAGCAGGCTTATGGCATTGAGGAAACAAAAACACCTACAAGACACAAACTATTGATCAATAAGCTTGCCAGTGCTTTATTATTATTATTATTATTTTGGTGGATTTGGAATCATACTGGATTTTCTTAAGGAAAAAAACGTAAGGATATAGCAACTTTTTCTCAGGAATCTTAATGCATGCTTACACTGCAAGTTGTTTATTTGTGTAAGGGGACCATCATCTCAGGAGCTGACTATACGAGTTAACGTAAATACCTCTGCAGTGTGGATACTGCACTGTAAAGTGAGACACACACACACCCATTTCTCGACTTTCTCTGCAGAAGTTCCTGTTGTGCAGTAAATAAACCTATGTGTAATCAAGCATTTGATGATGCTCTGGAATCCTGGGGCGGGTCGAAGGCCTTATACTCCCGTTTCTGGCTGTTCTCTGGTTCACGGTCTCGGGGCATTTGCCACGCTGTGCACTTGAATCTCCTGCCAGTACTGACTGTTGTGTACACGTCACTGTACGTATTTTTGTCTTGCTGTGTACTTGTAGTTATTCGCGTGTTTGTCTCCCTGACAGAGTACTGACTAGGGACCAGCTAGTACAGAACAGATTCAGAAGAGGGCAGAGTATTTAACCCTACGCCATTTAAGTGCTGAAAAGTTCATGCCTATTTCAGAACCAGCTCTTGCAAACTACGATGTTTGAAGAATGCTCATTTTGTATGCTGGTAACTCATAATTAGCAGTTAATATGATTATGACATTTCATAGCAGTATCAGAAGCCTGTGATCTGAAAATCAGACTTCCTTCAAAGCGTCTTGCCTCAGATTAATATTTTTGGGGGCAGTGTTTTATATAAACTGTATTAGAATTTTTTTTCCTTTCTTAGAGAAGAAAATAAAAGGCATATATCTTATATGATTAATGTTTTAAAGGTTTAATGTCTGTGCTTAAGGTAACTGTGTATATGTAGGATTTCTAAATTGAATATAATGTTTTCATTATGTTTTTTTCTTTTTTTTTTATTTTTTTATTTTTTTGTACTTGGGAATAAGTTGGGTTTACCATCAAACAGTTTAAAATTCTGTGGCTTTCCATCTCGTCCTTAATAAGTATTAAATACAGGAAAGTTGACGATCTTAGCAATTAACTTGACAGGGTACTGAAAACTAGTATTTTGTCTAAGGTGGGCCACATCCAGTTTGCTGTAGCAATGTGTTGTGTTGAACCCCCGATTCACTAAATAACCATGAGAATTCACCATGTCCTTCCCTTTCCCTCCTCATCTGCCGTTAGCACCGCTGCCTTTCGGAGTGGGTTTGTTCCAGCCTTGTGGTTTCACGGCGGCTGCCCTGTTACGCCCCGAGCGGCTCGCTCGTACTGCGCTTACCTGACTTCTGGGGATTTTTAACTGCATCCGAGTGTCTTGGAGCTGATGGCTGGGTTACTGTCACTGAAAACAACATCTCTAGATAGAAATAACTAGTAAGAATGGTGAATGTGTGAACAAAGAAAGAAAAAAAGGTGTGACAGAGTCTCTTGGTTTATGTTTACGTGTATTTCCAGCTAATACCATATTTTTCTTAACTCATTTAACAGCCCAGCTGTTTTCCTGGAATGTAAGTCCCTCACCACTCTTCAGAAATCACAGCTAAGCATTTCACTTTGCATTACCGCTTGTATTTCTCATCAGGTATGTTTACAGTCTGACCTAACCACAAAGACAGTGGCATTAAAAAAGACTTGAAGTTGTCCTCTGAGCCATCATACCTATATCTTTGTTAATAAATGTGAATTAATATTTATTGTAAAGCTAAGTAAAATTTATTTTATTCCGCAAAATCAATTTTAACTAGATAAAACCCCCTAACTTATACCTTAAATCACACACCAGGAAATGAGTCGGGCTGCTTCACTCTGAACATTTCTAAAAAAACCCTTTAACTGCTTTCACCATTTCCTAAAACTCTTAAAAATAAGCAGTTGCATGGCAGTTTAAAGGAGCCAGTAGCATTATCCTCAAGTCAGTTGTTACTAACGCACACGACCACAGAGAGAGGTTTGTGTAAAAGTGTCTTAGCTCTTCAACAGCTGGTAAAGCTCTACCAAGAATCCTGGCCTGGAATGTTTTTGTCTTCCCCCAAATTAGCAGGCATGTTTAGAGTCCAAAGAAAGTACATAGTCCAACCTTTCCGGGGGTTTGTTCCTACTAAAAGTTGTTTGGAACGCATCTACACCTACACTAAAGAGAAAAGTGTAAATGAAAAGTAATTTGATAAGCTGAATAAAAGTTAGGCAGATTTGCAGAAGCCTGGGGAACCCACAACTTTCGTGCTTCCGTGAGTTTCAAGAAGAAATCCTGACTTGTCCACTATGGACAACTGGAAGACCGGTTTGGTTTCCCTGTGCCAGACTCTTCATTTGATGGCCCTTGGTGAGGAACTCGTTCAACTCCTGTGCGCTGCAGGATGCTCATCCAGCTCGGTTCCTCGTCTGTCGTCCCTGCGTCAAGCCTTTCATAGTAAGGCTTTGCTTGCAACCCCATCTGCCTGACTTGCAACCAGGGTAAGTTCTCTCCCTAACCTCTTAAGTGAGACAACAGCACTACAAATATTCCTTTACTTTTTGCAGTTTGGTCACCTATTAAGTTGTTTGTAGAAACCAACAAGTTGTGTTTGGATTTTAACCTCAAGGCAATCAGTGAGACAGTTTGCATCTTGTTACTATTTCAGGCTCTTCCCTTGGGTCTGTTGGAATGGGTTTGCACTAGTTCAGCTAAGCCAGTGCAGGTTTTGGTCGCAGATAAGCCTCAGGTTTATACATTTAGTATTTTCTTTGCTAATGTAAGAACTGGACACCAGCACCAGTCAAAAGTTTTGATGCATCTTTGAGTGGCTGTGTTAGAACCCTGAACCAAGGAACACCAGGGGTGTCTTAACACATGACCAACCTTGGCCAAGGCACTGATTTCCACTTCGTAAGACCATCAAGTGAATTATTCTTTCCAAACAATGAGGAAAATAAAACAACTAGCATTTTTATTTAACTGCAGTAAAGCAATATAGCAAATCCAGAAATGCATACTGTTCAGGTTATAAAATGTGATGAAAAGTAAACAGATTCATGGAGCTAACAGTTACTGAGATAGCTACTGGAGAGTAGATGACAATCCCTTGGGGACATAATTTACATGTATCTACTTCAGAGAAATGAAAACGTTGTCATTCTTAAAGAATCAAAACATTAACAGCCATGATTTAAAGCACTTGTTTCTGTTTGTTCTCTTTAATGCTATCAAATACCAGTTACTGTGCTACTTATATATTGCTGGTTTAATACTTACCACTTGTTTACTGTTATTTTTAAATTTCCTGAGATTTTAAGATACGTGACAATACACAGTAATACATAGTTTCAACAGATGATCATATGGTATTCTGTTTAGCAGAAACCTAGCTTTGCACAACTAAAAAGCAGGAGTCTTCTGTGAGCTACTTTCATACTGTGATACAGCAGTAAACAAAAAAGGATATATGATAAAGACATGGCACAATCACCTCATACAAAGGATATTCAATCAAGTACAACTTTCAGTTATGCTTGAAATGAGAAAAAAAGATGAAAGAGAAATGAAGAGTTTGATAGATTTGCTTTGCCAGAACTCAAATTACTCAGGATTAAAAATCTGTAGTGTATAACCTTTGTGGTGGTGTTTTTCCAGTTGCTCAGTGATGATGTAGGACTCTCTTTTCAGGATACGTAGTCTTGGCATGAACGGCTTCTAAACCAAAAAATTTTCAATTCATTCCTTACATGGAATACTGTACGTTCTTTTCTACTCTCTCTAATCCACAGCAGAAGCACATTTCTAGTGCATTAGATTTTTTTTTAATTAAGCTAAAATTAGGTCCTATATATACATAATGCCAAAATAATTTTGTTTGGCTTAATTCTGCAGTTGAAATGTAAATGCTAATCATAACGATAAGTAGCATTTTAAAACAGCATAACAGATACAGGACAGGATTAATTTGGTTGCAGTAGCTGATGCCTAAACATCAACCATGGCTTATCAATGTCTAAATCATCTTCTAAGTAAGCCATGCCAAATAGAAAACATTTCTGCCAGCACAGTTGCCTGCAGTCAGCATATATGGCTGCGTGCTGGCGTTGAAGAGCTCAGTGTGGTTTTAGGGTCCTCCTAGACGTTATGAAGGACTGCACTCATTTTTCCTCTTACCCTGTACGTGCCAGATGACGTGCAGCTGTCAACTGACCTTGAAGGCCGCACTGCAGACACAAGTCATGCATTGTGCTGTGGGAGCAACAAGTGAACAAGAAGGAGCCGCTTCAGCTTTCAGCTGGAGTGAGGGAAGAGCAGGTTTAAGATACGCCTCTGGGAAGAAGCTTCAAAGCCGTTTCTTGCTCTGAAATACCTGAGCTTGCCAACGCACTTAACCAAGACAGCATCGCTGCTGAATGCTCAAAACACACATATGTGGGAAGTAACACTTAAAAGTTCAGGTAAGTGGGGTTTTTAATCGAGGTTCTAGCATCTGCTTTGGAAGTGTCAGTGCTCTCAAACAATCCGAATGGCAAAAAGACAATGGGAAAGACCTCCATTCCCAGCCTGGTATTTACCCTTCATCATCAGAGAAAAGCACTACCTTGTAATTAAAGTGATTTAAAGTTGTGTTTTCTCAGGAATCTTAAATCTTGTGCTCTGTGCACATGAAGATGTTTCAGCCTCCACTCCTAGGTATTAGCTACCTGGTGTTTATTTCCTGTGGCATGGCTGTTCACTTGGTTTTTTTAACAGCTGTAAGAATATTAGTCACTGTAATAGTTGCTTTGTCTCCTGCATTGGCTAATGATCCTTCCAGGAAGAGATCCTTCACCACTACGCCCTCCTGGCCTTCTCTGATCAGAGTTGAGGAGCTTCCTGAGACAAAGGTTGTATTTGGATCATGCAAATCCAGACGTTCCACAGCTACCACGTGTCTGTGGGGACAGTGCCTTTTGGAGCCATTTTATTTGTTTCCTGTGGCAAGAAGATCCATGATGGAATCACACTGTATAAAGAAGCACTTCTTTTCTGGTTGTTTTGAATCTGATTTCACTGAGCACGGATTGGTTGTCATTTTATGAAAACCAGTAATTACCCATTCCCTGTTCACCTTTCACACGGTTACAGATACCATATTCTTCATCTTGGGTTGTTTTCAACCTGGAAAGTGAGTTACTTAATCTCTCATGAAGAAACCACTTTGTACCCCAGATCTTCCCCCCATTTCTGTTCCTCAGCTTATCGTATGCTCTTTGAGGTAGACTGGAGGCACCGCAATATTCAAGATGAAGACATGCCATAGAATTGCTCTGTAGTATAATCCATTTTCCCCCAGTATTTTCCTAGGAACTGTTAATGTTCTACTTGCCTTTTGGCTGTCATACACCACTGATCTTAAGTCTTGCAACTATGCAAAACCATGCAAAATTACTCCCAGATCTTGGTACTGAGAATGTCAGAGTAATTTAAAACTAACTGTGTGATGCAGTTAGTATTTTTTCCCATGACAATGAACATAATTACTCAGTCTCTCAGTACTGAGATTTTTCCCCAGCTCTTCTATTATTTTGTCATCAAGAAACTTAGTCATGCTTTCCTTATCTGCTCAAATGTTGACTAGATGCCCCCTGGCATGTCTTCAGAAGCCCTCTCAAGCCTTCTAGGTTTTAAACTGGCCTCGAGAACTGTCTCATTAATTACTTGAGAACCTAATTTTCTAAAAAGACTTACTAAAAAAAAAAAAAAGGAAACCCCCCCTATCTCATTCCAAAGCATGTGCACAGCACAGAGTAGATCCCTTTGTTCCCATGTCCTTTCTTTCAAACAAGCACTAATATATTTGTAAGACATAATATCCTGCTGTGAAAGCTGTAGTGATTCTTCGTAATATGTCATAGGTATATTTATGGGACTTGAGGACTTTAGAAATCCACCTATTTTAGAGGTGACTCCTCAAATGAAGCACACACTTGGGAAACCAGTACACTTCATAAAAGCTAAGTCTGTAAGTAAAAGTGGCTCTGTATTTCCAACATGCAGAACTACCGCAATACTGATGTCAGAAGTTGCATCCCTGGTTTTGGCTCTCCCAAATGGAGCTCCTCTCTGTGATGCCAAAAATAAGTTGGGTGAGTGGAACAAATTACCGTCAGCCCTTTCACTGGCAGAAGTAGTCACGAGGAAGAAGACGCTGCTCCCAGAGTAGCGTTGCTGTCAGAAGTAGCAGTGTGGCGCCTGAGCCAGTTGCCCCTTCCTGCTTCCCACTTGGCCTGGTGCAGCGTGCTCCTGTTCTAAGTTCTGCCCCAGAGCTGGTTCGCTTCTTACCAGCCCACCCCACAGCCCTCTGCTCCCATTAATTGTGGTTGCACAGCATACCCTGTTCTCTCATTCTCCTCTCAAAATGTAATAAAATAAACCCCAAATCTTATTTTTGATAGGGATTTATAAAAACTTGGATAGTGAGCTTTCATCTCCCCCCATCATTCCCAGTTTTAAAAGAGAATATAGACCAGCTGGCTTGCCAGGATTTATTCTAAAATACAATTATTTTGTTTTTAATTTGGATTTAATACAGTATTTGTAAAATGGTTTCAAGCAGGAAAGTCCCCAAAGACAAGCAATCTATTGCAGTTGTTTGAGGTTAATGGCATTATAGCTTTCCTCTCCTACTCACACTTTTTCTATTCATAATTTCCTAAAGTGGATTGAGGCTTACACAAAGCTACTCTGCATGCCTTAGAGCTGAAGGATGGATTTTGTTTCTTGATTTTAGCAAGTATGTGGACTTTAACTAAGCTTTGATATGCCTAAGCACACAGTTAAACTCTCTCATCTCTGGGTGAAGAAAGTAAACTCTACTTTCCAGATACAAATGATTAATAGGAAGCTATGTATGTTCATGAGATTATTTTTTTTTAGCCTTGTTGTAACATCTTCCTGCTAAAAGGGAACGTATGTCCTATTATTAGTAAAAGAAAATGCTAAAAAAAAAGTTTTAGCACTGTATAAACAATGCTTAATCCTTTGTAAGGTCAACTAGTTTTCCTCCTGGATATCTCTTCTCGGATTGAGAGTGGCCCTGAGCAGAAGGACTTGGGGGTGTTGCTGGGCAAGAAGCTCAACACGACCCAGCAATGTGCACTTGCAGCCCAGAAAGCCAACCGTGTCCTGGGCTGCATCAAAAGAAGTGTGACCAGCAGGTCAAGCCCCTCTATTCTGCTCTTGTGAGACCCCACCTGGAGTACTGCGTCCAGCTCTGGAGTCCCCAGTACAAGAAAGACATGGAGCAGTTGGAGCGAGTCCAGAGGAGGGCCACAAAGTTGATCAGAGGGCTGGAGCACCTCTCCTGTGAGGACAGGCTGAGAGCATTGGGGTTGTTCAGCCTGGAGAAGAGAAGGCTCCGAGGAGATCTAATTGTGGCCATCCACTACCTGAAGGGGCCTACAGGATAGATGGAAAGCAACTGTTTATCAGGGAGTGTAGTGACAGGACAAGGGGTAATGGGTTTAAACTGAAAGAGAGTAGATTTAGATTAGATATTAGGAAGAAATTCTGTACTGTGAGGTTGATGAGACAGTGGAACAGGTTGCCCAGAGAGGTTGTGGATGTGGATTGTGTTCATAAGTTACTATGATACTGTTATGAAATAGAGGCTGTTTGTGAATCTGAGCTGTATTAGCACTAAATTAGTGCATATCAGACGAAAAATGAGCACAGCTTATGGGCAAACTGTTCTTTAGAAGGTCTTTAAAAGCATTTTAAGGTTGTGGATGTTTCAGGGAGGCCTGGAAGTGTTCAAGGCCAGGTTGGATGGGGCTTTGGGCAACCTGGTCTAATGGAGGGTGTCCCTGCCCGTGGCAGGGGGGTTGGAACTAGATGATCTGTAAGGTCCCTTCCAACCCAAACCATTCTATGATTATTCCACACTAAAATAAAGAATATGGAAGCAACTGATTACCTCAAAAATCTTCTTTTTTTTTTTTTTAATAGGTCACCCCTAAATTCAATGTTTTCAACTTCTGCTTCAATTAAAAACAAATTCTTTAACCGATTTGTATGGAATGCATGAGAGTAACAGTCAACATAGGTTAGCTCATTAAATTGTGCATAATTACTACAAAATGGCTGTACTTACTTACAGTTCTTAGAGCACTCCCTGTTAATCATCAGTAGCTTATCTTCCCAAGCAGAAAAATCAGGAGGGTCTGGCCATGAGAGCACGAGGTTTTGTCCAGCTCTTCCTGTCTCTCTTTTGCATAAAGTAATAAAGTAGAATAATCAGTATGCATTTAAATGTTCCTTTCTGCATCATGAAGCATAACTACTAACACCCCAACACCTGCTTTCTTACAGAACTTCTGCTGTGAACTACAAAGCACATTTTCATATTTCTTTGTCAAACCTTAAGCTTAAATGTTTAACTAGGTCCTGTAAACCATCCAATACTAAAAAATCCAGCATCTCTCTGATTCCACCCCCTGAACACACATCCAGCCACCAGAAAAATTCCAACACACTTGTAAGTCACAGCACAATGAAAGCCAGTTGGCTCCGATTTTATCAAATCAAGTAACATGGTACAGAACGTGTTGTGAGTCTTCTCTATCCTTTTGTGGCTGGTGCTTTTCGGAGAGTCAGTTAACTTTAAAATTTAT
This sequence comes from Aramus guarauna, assembly GCA_013400195.1. Taxonomy (NCBI): domain Eukaryota; kingdom Metazoa; phylum Chordata; class Aves; order Gruiformes; family Aramidae; genus Aramus; species Aramus guarauna. The sequence goes on along the minus strand of VXBL01005640.1, from coordinate 127,915 downwards.
GTTATTTTACATTTTTTAGTAATATTGCAACATCATTACTACCTCATTATAAAGGCTTGTAGCCCAGCTGCACACTCGACTAGATTGTTGGTTGAGGAAAGCAGGAGAAATTGCATTTTAACAACACTCAATAACAACCTTGCCAAAACATACCCCCTGTTACTTCATAGATCAAGGAGTATTATGTGGAGCCTGATATCTGACAGGCTTAAATAATTATTTGGCCATAAATGCTCTGAAGTACAGAAAAATGCTTTTAAAGACCTTCTAAAGAACAGTTTGCCCATAAGATGTGCTCATTTTTCCTCTGATATGCACTAATTTAGTGCTAATACAGCTCAGATTCACAAACAGCCTTTATTTCATAACAGTATCATAGTAACTCATGAACACAATCCACACAATTAGCTAATCAAAGAAAAGTATGGAAATAAATTTAGAAAAAAGGAGACAATAATTTTTATATAATAGTACATTCATTACAGCAAAGCAATAGGAGGCCTGAACAAAATTACATTTAAAGCAAAGTTAAGTAAGCAAAGCTGTAACTCCAGGAGGTAGCACTGACCACAAGAACAACCTCTGAGAGTCTGATGTGAAAGGTCCTCTGTCACATGCATCAGTCTTCTCAGCATCACATGGATGTCGTGGCTTGCCTCAGACAACCCAGGCATGACTAACCTTGGTGTAGTTTGTTGCTGTTATCTTGACAGCAGATGTCAGATGAAAGGAAAGTAGCTAAGACATGTCACCATACAAGTTTTGCTGGCTATCACAATACACCTGTGATAATGACATTATTTTCACAAAGGAAGTTGACTTCTCTGTGGTTGTGTAAACCTGTCTCCCCACAGCCCCTGTTGAAGGCTCCCCAAGGTGTACCTGCCTCTACACCAAGTATCAGCTCTGATACACCACAGCTGTGTACTCAGTACTCAGACTGCTGAGAAAGAGCTGTGGAAAAAGTCTGCAGAAAGGTAAAAAGTGTAAAATTAAAGTCCCTTTCGAGACAAGCGTTCTTACTAGCTCAAGAATTCAAGAGGGCAAACACCAATTTGGAAAGGTGTAAAATCTTAAAGGAGAAAAAAACCCAGAGAAACTAGTTAGTCTAACCCTTCTCCTGCGTGGTGGTTGCCTGGCTAGGAAAGACTTTCCAAGCGCCTTATCAGGGTGGTATTTAGCCTAATAGCTTGTTAAATCCAGAATGTCTTTTGTGTGTAGTAACCAATTAATAGTTACTTTATACTTTTACATTCCATATATCCTGCTTGCAGAATCTCTTTGTGCCCAGGTAAAGACGCCCAGAGAAGCTGGTTCAAAAAAGGGGTACTAACCATAGGCATAGTATAAAAGCAAACAAAAAAATCCCACAACACAAAATACAAGCTTCATCAACTGACAGCAAAGCCCAAACTTTTCAATAGCTGCACGTTTGATTTCCATGTGAACACCATCGCTGTGTTTAGGGGAAATGTCTGCTTTTGACTTCCTGAGATATTTCATAGAAGTTTGTGTGTCATGCTGTTTGTAGACAGCATATGCCATCTAGTTTTTTCTCAACATCTACTAGCCTTGGATTATATGCAGATCATAAACTGTTCCAAAATATTGTATCTTCTTGTTCATTATGAATGTGGCATGTCCAGCAAAGTGGACTTTTATGTAAAACTAGCCTATTAAAAGTTGGTTTAGCACATTAATTGCAGTGTAACAATACCCTAACAAACTTCTAGCTTAGTACTCTTAAAAGAGTACATAAACAAGGAGTCAGCTCAAAGACTGAATAGCTGCTTCACTGTGCAAAATCATTTAAACAACCTTGCAAAACATTCCAGCATATGCTATTTTGCTCGCTACACAAAGTATTGCCAGCATCTAAGTACAATAGACAAATTTAATTTTTCAGCACTCAGAGCTAAATTGCACTGAAGAGAGGAAAATAAATCAAAACATGCCAAGAAGACAGAGAAAAGGAAAAACCAAAAAGTGCATTACAAGAAATTAGTGTTTACTATGAACAGACCTATATAACATTAAGCAACTACTTCAAATAAGCTGATTTACACCAACCAAAGACATTATTTCTTCTCTACAGAATAAAGCCTTGAAAGAAAAAGCTGATCCATAAGATTTTTATCATCTTCACCGCATCTGTAAATGGAATGAAAGGACCCGTTATTTAGCGGAGTGGCACCTTGTTTTTGATGTGAAATGTGCAGCTTCTTGGTGATTTCTCGGAGAACTCTGCAAAGTCCCTGAGGATAAAAGACATAACCTTTGGACTCATCAACAGGTGTGTAATTTTATCTGGATGGTTCTCTTACACAGTGCCAGAGCTTTCAATGTATGCTTAGCATGGATAGTGGTTAGATGTGCTCAGTAGAGTCTCTATATATTTTTAGAGCATAGCATGCTAAATTAAGAGGTTTTATTAAAACATAAAAGAGATTATGAGGTTATTATTTTCATTGTTTAACAATACAGAAAAGAACACAATGTTTACAGTATTTATTTTCCCAAGTTTCTAAAACCTGTCCATCAAAACTGATTTCTGGCAAATTCAAAATATCACACTGGCCCAAATATAATTGCTTTTTCCTTCCAGCAATTACCATTTTAAAGAAACACACTTGTCTTAACATTTGTTTTCAGACTGTGTTTCTGACTAAGCTTTCTAGCCTTTTTAAAAAACAAACAAGACCTAAGTGGCTGGTAAAAAGTGTGGCAATCAAGGTCTTGATGAACATGTGAGTTGGAACAGGGAACAGGTTCCACAGAAGAAATTCCAGGACCTATTGCAGGATGAAAACAAAGGGGCCTGTGGCATCCTGCATTCTTCCGTTTGTACAGCTGCAAGACTCCTTTGTATTTGAGACAATCTGGAATTTATTTAAAAGCTAATTGGTACTTATACACCAGAAAAAATATTGTCAGCTCACAGAGGAAGGTTGAAAAAGGCAAAAAAAAAACCTGTAAAAGAAAATTTGTTTGGATTTAAGATTCAGCAAGCTCCAGCTCTGACAAACCTCCATCAACATTTGATTCTACTACACAGGTAATTGCTAGTAAGTGATCATCCTCAATTAAGTATGCTTTGGGGTCCTCACTTGAAATAGGCAAGGATACTGGCCTACACAAGCAAACATTTATTTAAGAGAAAATCTTCAAAAGCACTTAATCAGCACAGTAATGCAAGGGCTTAATTAAGCTCACAGCTGTTAATGGATTTAGGGTGTCATTCATTCACAGTTATCTAAGCCTGGCTTGCTCCCTCCTTTGTGCTGGCACTAGCAAGTTACCTCTCAGTAAGGTTTGGAGTTGTTTTTTTCCCTTTCCTTATGGGTCTGATACACAGCCAGAGCAACAAGCTGATCTGGAGGCCCATAGTGCTTCAGTGGGCACAGGAAAAGTGCTGCTCATTTTGGCAGCAACCCTATTAGGTGAGCCTAAGCCAAAGTGGATTTTCTGCTAGTGGCTGAGCATTTGCAGCTCTTGATATAAATGCTCAAGCAGTGGCAAAGTTGATTAAAACCAAGGATTTATTCCAATGGCTTCTTTCAGGACAATCCTTACTGCTGTAATGTATTGTTGCATAGCAAAAATCTATCAAAATCTCTCTTCTGGGTAAGTAAACAGGTTCTACTAGGATACCCCTCCTTATAGACTGTCTGCAGCCATGCACTTCAGAGTGAGAAAGGGACCGTTATCAATACCCTTGCCTAAATTCCTACGTAATATATGCCAAAGGGACTCAAACCAACAATTTCTGCATCAGGCTTTTCTTCCAAGCTACAGTTAGAGCTGTAACAAACTCACACAGCAGGATTTCAAACAGGCCCTCTGCTCTCCTCTCCCACAGGCAGCCAAGCTATTTGCACTTTCACACGTTCTCCTGCCTGTAAGAAACGTAGGCTGCAGCTTACCACAAGCAGAATGTGTGAAAGTGCTTTTAAAAAGCCCAGCTGCTGGCCTGTTTTTCATAGACAAAGACTGACAGTGCTTTTAAGTACTTCCCTGCCTTCCACTCTGTAAACTCTACTTTTTTTGCAAAGACAACTTTCCCCATTCCAGGTGAAAACATCACACAGGCTGTCTCCCCTGCCCCAGCCTGCAGTTGCTCTAGCACCACTCAAACTACCTTCACTAAAGCTTTGGCCAAACCATAGTACTGGGTGAAAAAACAACAACCAACCCACCAAACAGACCCACTCCCAACTGTGTCTGCTTTTAGATTCTCAATATTTCAATGTATTTTTAAATATCAACGTTATCCATAATTATTTGATTAAGTAAAAAAGTTGGAAATTGAAAGGAGTTATATTTGTTTTCATATAAGCAGTCAATCGAAGTTAGTTCCAATTAGGTGAATAAACAATACTCTGCTACAGTTAAAGCTGAAAGTCCTCAGAAATGAGGGATTTAAAATTAGCATGAAAGGTATGTAAGGTAAAAATGAAGAAACAAATTACACACTGCAGATAGAAAATATTTGTTTGAATAATGCTCAGATTTTAATCCCTGATTAAAATCCATGATTTTCATTATATTGTTCACAGATTTCAGACAAGAATATCACTCAACATGGAAAATAAAATGAGAATTTATTTTCAATTTCAAAGTTGCCTACCTGGGACTAAGATACTGAAAGAACTGAACTTTCTTTCTCGTTTGATCCTAATTCTGCTTCACATTCTTTGCAAGTATGATGGCAATGCCTACAATATTCAAAGCAGATAAATTGTTCAAGAATTTTGCTGGATTTCTTCTAATACAACCATATAGCATGCTGGCAAATGTTCTTGAAGAAGTAATCTCTTGCCTATATTCTCCAATTGTTGTAACTGCTTTATAGGACATAAACTACAAAAGATGACATCTAAATGTCTCAACTAAAAAAACCCCATTAATTATTATTCTTAACTACCATTTCCAGCAATCATCAAAATATAATAGGATTTTCTAAGCAGGAAAAGACAGTCCTTGCCATTGTACCTATCAATAATAAGCAAACAGTTAGGAGCGAAGTGTATAATACAAAAGAGTGACAAATAGCCACTTTGTATAACACCACGTGAGGAAAGTAATAGTTTTGTTATGTGGAGAAAGAATGGCAGTGGAGAGACTTGTGAACAATGAAGCTTCTGTTATCAGGCAGGCATTTTCATAGGCATAAAAACTCACACTGGTCTGGGGGAAAGATGTGGAAAGACAGAGGAGAATGATTTTGTGGGTGGCATTTTTGGAAATGCATTTTGTGTGTGAAAGGTGCATATGAGAGGCCATACTGGGAATGAAAAGTAGTACTGGCAGTTGAAGGAGGCACTTGGAAGGAAGTTAGAGTGTGATTGATGGGAAAGAGTACTTTATATGAAGTTTGGAAAACAATGACTAAAACATGGAGATGACAGGAGGCAACCATTGACATCTATCATATGATTACAGTTGCAAGGTGGAAAAACTACCCTTGCAGTTTGTGCTTTTCATGGTCTGGCAGGACAGTATGAGGTTGGGCAAAACCACAGAGGAGGAGGTTGAAATGTAGGTTGAGATTGAAATTGTTGTTAAAATATGAGGATAGTGCAAAAAACAATCTGCAGTGCATTTGGCCAGATGTATGGTACAACGGAGGACTCAACAGGACGAGTGATATCGTAGAAGATTGTGAGACAATTAGAGGCACAATACTAGATGAAAAGAGAACTAGTAACTGTTGTTCCATCACACTTAAAAGTATGATAATTTCATTTCAATAATAGATTTCCTAATAACAGGTATTACACTGAGTTTACATTTACATTTTCTGAAGAATATTTAGTAGTTTCTAATACTGACATATATAGCCTAAGAATATGAGTAGTATCTCATGAGCTGATCACAAAATTTAAATTCATAGTTTTGATGCATATTACTTTTACTAATGTAAAGACTGTTTTGATCTAGAATTAAAGATTTAAATAAACACAAACCTCTTTTTTTGTGGACCTAATGGTACAACACCAATTTTCTGGAACTTTTTTTGGCATTTTCCTCTGTATGACATCTTTCCAATGGCAAAACCTAAGACACCAGCAACTATAAAGACAGATAAAAAACCCACTGTTAGTACAAGAGCTTAAATCGAGAGTTAATGATGCAACTGGCTCCATTTTAATCATGCGATAAATTGTATGTAGCGTGTCTTCTCAAAACATGTTGCAAACACATGTGAAGTTATATAGGGATTACAGGGATGGTTTCAATAGCTATTAAAAATGAGCTACCTATCGTGAGACACAGCAACTGGTTCAAAACAATACAGACAGGAAAAAGCTATCATATTGACCCGGAATTACAAGATTTCAGATTCAGAGGACGACATTATAGAGAAAGCCCACAATGAAATTAAATCACAATGTCAGCCCTAATTTCTCTTGCCCTTGTATGCACACCACGGTATTTCTGATGATCACAACTTTAACACTTATCCTCTCAGGACTTCTAAGAAGCTAGAACCTCAGCCTGCCATACTAGTGCACTGGGGTTTCACTCATTACAGAGTCAGAATAAAAATAAAACTTCAACATCCTCAGTTTTCTGTTGAACTTAGGGGGAACTGTTGAACTGAAGGGGGAATCAACTTAATTTCTTGCCATTTAAGAGTCACCTTACTGCACAGTTTCTGTGCTTTTATTTGTTTTCTTTATCAATGTGGTCATGAACTAGACAGTTAAAATAAATGAAATGAACATATGAAAAGGAACACAGTATTTTATGTATACTATGATGGCCCCTTGATACCATAAGCTGTGTGATCTGCTAAGCATGGCTGATCAATGAGGCTGACATTATTTATAAAACAACGGTGAGATTGGAGTTTTTACCAGTTTGAAAGGATAAATTAAGTAAATATAAGCTGCTACTAAAATGTTTACTTTAAAAGAACCTTATTTCAAACATTAATTTTTAAACACAGCAGATTTCTGATTTGCTAAAGCACTGTGGTAACATCTCATAAATTCCAAAAAAGGAAGAGTTTGAAAAGCGATTTAGAGAGATGCATCTAAGGTCTGCAGATTGCGTGTAAATAACCTTTCTTTTCCTTTTAGAATTGGGTACAAGTTACTTGCCATCTTAGGTAAGCACCAAATCTTGGGCTTGCTGAGAAAATGCCTACAATAAAAGGAAATAGTCAGAAAGTTACCCATTTGAGGAACTCACCAACACTCAAAACCAAAGACAGTATTTTTCCTACAAGCTTTTGCATTTCTGAAGGTGAAGACTATACAAAAATCTTGTAAGTCCACTAACTCAGATTTAGGAACATCAGAGTACTTTCCATTCCACTAGTTCTTAGTGCATCCGTTTTGGTGCAGTCATAGAGTTACAGGAGGAAAAAAAATCTGGACTTTGCAGGATTCATTTCAGGCAGGGGTTTGGAGTGTAAATCAACATGAAAGCAGCATGGCTGCCACTGGTGACTTATGTTTCAGCACAAACCAACCTTGCAAATATCATGGTGAACTGAAATCCCTTAGTCAGGGTCCAGCTCCTTGTGCTGCGAGAAGCAGGCCCAAACTGCTCTTCAGTAGTTTTCTGTGGCTAGGGATTAAATTTGTGTTAAACTGTACCACAGACATCTAGCCTCCTCCTCTGGAGAGGACATCAGACATTTTGTCCTTTATGAGGTAAATACAGTGTGCTGAATGTGAAAACCAAAAGATTAGCTTTTCCTACCAAGATTTCCTGTATTAACACCCAGAGTGGAACCATTACAACTCTGCAAGTGTGTGTGTCTGGCAGAGGAGTGCCATACTGTGGAGGAGGGCTCCACGCAGCAAGATTGCCATGGCAAAGGAAAGGGAAGCGAACACTGTTTGCACTGTTACATGCATTCACTGTTACATGCATTCAGACAGAATTAATGAGACTCAGAAGCTCCAGCTATTGCGTGCAGTCATCAGAGAGAAGCGTTTAGACAGAGGAACATTCAGTCTATGCTAAGTGCAAGGGCCTTCGCCCACTTGCATCTATGCAATTTTAAATTGGGTCTTTCAGGGGAGGGAGGAACAAAATTGTTGTTTGTTTCTAAAGAGCCCCCCCCTTTCCAATTGTTGACACATAGTAATGATTATTTAATGGGCATTTGTTATTTCACAGCTGATAAGAAATGTCCAAGTACAATGGAGAGAAACTGGGAAGAGTACCTCGTGCCAGAGGGTGGCATGTTAGGTAGTGAGACAACCTCGGTGCCTTTCTTATCACTGCTCACCCCTTTTCAAACGTGTAAAACTTTGCCTTTCCTCAGCCTCCCTTGCTTCTTCCCTCTCTGTCTGCCTACAAGCTCATAGGTCAAGGATGCAACAGGGAACCCACATCAGCCTCTTGAGGTATAGCACAGCTTTTAGGTTTTCTAGTCCTCCTTATAATCTTAGTAAAAAAAAAAAGGAATGATGATGAGGAAACATGGTAATAGTGGCTGGAACAAAACAAGGGGCTTGCAACCACACACAGTGAGAAAAGGCTAAGCCACTTCCACCTCTTCCCTTTGCTGTCTCCCATTACCCATCCCTTACAGCCCCTGGATTCTTTTCTACTTCTTGCTTCAGGCCCTGTGAATTTTCTTTTCTCCTACCTGCCCTTGCTGTAAATGGCTGCTTATGCAGGCTGAAGGACAGTCTGATTTGCTCCTGTGGGAGACACCCATCTTAGCAGTCTTCAGGGTGGGTGCCCTTCACTCTACCCAAAATGCTAATCTCAACCCTTTTATTAGTCAAGACCCTCAGAAGGGAAACTCAAGGTGCAATGTGCAGAACCAGGCCCATCCACCACGTAAACAGAATACAATTCTCTTTTGTGTTAGCCTGCAGATTGCAAGCCATCTCTCTAAAAAGCTCTCTGTCTCCTCACTTTGGCAGTATTCCTTGTCCCTTTGCACCAAAGCTGTATTCATATTGATACATGGTCACTGTAAAAACATTGCCAGCATTTTTCAAATAACAGTTAGAGCTACAGCACCCAAATCTGATGCCCTTGCTCAGGTTGTACAATGCTTTGCCCTACAAGCCACTCCAGTTAAGACTCTACTCAAATACATGTGGTGACAGAATCTAGCCACCGATCTTTGAATTAGTGAATTCTCTTTTCAGTTCATGTTCTTTCAAAAGAATGACTGTGGTAATGCATACATAATGATCAAATCACTATAACAATGATGGTGATGAGTAAGAGGAATAGTGATCTTGAAAAACAGCAGGCTTTAGGGAAACTTGCATTTCAGTAGTAATTCCAGAGTCTCAACTTCATTACTTAGGACCATCACGTGTTTTTTTTATATTTACCTTTTGAGACTAGCCCCTGGGTGACAAGCATGCTCCCAAGAGACAAAGGAAGAGCTGTAAAAATAAGGAGGAGTGTATCTGGTATCGGCCAAAAATTGATACATATTTGTTAAATACATTACTCTCTTATATGTTAAATGTTTTATGTTTATACTGTTAAACACATTACTCATCTTCTAAACATTTACTTTGTGTACTGTCTCAGTCACCTATTACATCTGCTCATTCAGATTACTATCTCTTCAAAGCAAGGATATGTTCACGCAGTGCCAGACATCAGGCATGCCGTAGCATCTGCAGCTAATGCATTATATATATTTTTTAAATAATAGCTTCAATAATCTGAGTATCTCCTCCCAGTACTGCAACACTAGTAATAACAGCAGCTCTGATTAAATACTGACACCCTTTTCAATCTTCTGCTTTTAGAAAATGTATAATTTAGATCCAAACTGCCATGGTGAACTTAAAAGGCACTAAAACACTGAGTAACTAGCCTTTCAGATGTCCTAACACCTAAAGAGTTTCCAGACCCATGACACATAGCCATGCCTGCCTTTTATTCAAGGGCAAGAATAAGTATGTAATAAAGTAAAACATTTCTAATGTCGTTTTAATAATGGACTTCAAGAATAGAACCAACTATGTGGTTGTTAAAATAAGTTCATATTAAACAAGAGCTTAATTCAACCATTTTTACCTACAATGATTATGCAAGTAATTAAATTAACACTATAATAACATATTGCTCAGCTTAAAATAAGGTGACAGAGTTAACCCACAATAATATTCCAACAAAACCCATTGTATTACAATAAGCGGCACGGCATTTTGCAGCCTGTTTTGCATAACTACATCAAAAAGTCATTCTCTGTGTGATAAAAACAAGTTTGGATCACTCACCTCTGTACCAGAAACTTTCCTTTTTGCATTCTTCACAGATCCTTGCAAATTCTCCAATATTGGGAGTTTGTGAGATGGGACAATAAAACATCGGCTGAAAGGATAAACCTGAGTTAGCTTATTAAGTTTAATCTCACAGGAAGAAAAAAAAAAATTAAAGAAGACAAATTATTAAACAACCAACGAAACAAAAAGCAATGCAAAAACCAACCAAACAAGCAAACTCCTTGTTCTGTTGTTAGCAGTGTGATGAAATACTTGATTCCCCAATACAGAAACAGAAAGAACTGCATAGGCTTTAAAGTTAAAACCACTCATCTGGTTTTGCCAGATCCACTCATCAGTTCTGCCCTGTACAGAAGTCAATTTAAGTTCAGTAAGAGTAGACTTTGCAAGTATTCAGAAAAAGGTCAACATAAAATCTGTTAGATTCCCCTAACTAGCCTAACTTTGAGCAGTTTAAATATACTTGTGGCATTAACTGAACTGAACCATCCTGGCTTCACCTTCATAACAATTAGCTTGCCAACAGGCTTCTTTTAGGCTAATGGTAGCTCTTTTTTTTCCCCTTTTGATTGTGAGAAAAAAGTGACAGTATTCTCTCTTGCATTATGCTATCCAGGGTATTGACATGTGGATATATGTACGTTATTTTTCTTTCTTTAAGAGATAACTTGGTTATCAGTGTTAGCACTCAAAATATCATTACTGGACACCTAAAGTATACAGGTGTACTGGTTTTTGCTGGGGAAGAATTTATTTTCTTCATAATAGCTGGTATGGTGCTGTGTTTTGGATTTGTGACCAAACCAGTGCTGATAACACAGGAATGTTTTAGTTATTGCTGAGCAGTGTTTGCACAGTGTCAAGGCTTTTTCTATTTCTCAGACAGCCCCACCAGTGACTAGGCTGGGGGTGCATGAGAAGTTGGGAGGGGACGCAGCTGGGACAGCTGCCCCAGCTGCCCCAAAGGATATCCCATACTGTATGACATTATTCTCAGCAATAAAAGCTGAGGGAGAGTCGTCATTAAGTTAAAATTAGTTGAAATTTTAACATTTTTCTGTCAAAGCACAACCTTTACAAACATACCTTTTCTTGAAAGCAAAACCAGACTTTGTAGAACAATCAGTGCCTTGGGGAAAAGAGCACATTAGTGTATTACAGAATTCTACCTCATTTTGTGCCTGACTGATCCATAATTTTGTAACCATAATAATGAAATGCTTTTATTGGCCACAGCCACACATTTCACATTTTAGCTAATTAATATCTCAGTCCTTCCTCAAGCACTGCTCCCACTAAAGTTAATGGTGGTGCTTCTTAGGTAAATGCTAGAGACTTGACTCCACTCCAGACCCTAGAGAACCACTCCAAACTGGTTTCACAGCAAGGTCACAGCAAATACAATAAAATCCAAACAGGCTGAGGGACAGATAAGGAAATGAGTGTCAGGGCTCTGAAGTGCACCAACAGGCTTTGCAACCTTTCTGCCTCCATACACACCCTGCCAGGGGTTTAGTTGCTTGTGCTCAAAGTCAGCTCTAACATGGCACAGTTGTGTAACACTGAATTAGACTGCTGTGAAAACAACAGAAAAGAGCTACAAGAAGCTTTGCCCAGGGCCTCTGCCCCTCTGCTCAGGAGCTGCATTTAAGCTCAGGCCCTTGCCTTAACTGTATTGTAGGTGTGCCTGTACCTGGCCTTTTACCATGATGATCCTTGCCTTGCTAACTTGACATCCTGGCTTACCATCAGACTTGCCTTATTCCTATGGACTTGCCCAGCAATCACTGGATGAACTGTTGGCTGACCACAGTCAACATCAGTGGATCTGCTCTGCTCCTCTTTTGGGGATACTGTGGGACTGTGCTCCTTGTCCCTGAAGTCACAACCCCTGCCCACCTTGCTGTCACTCGTGGCTCCCAGGTCACCTTCCCTTGCACATCAGTCCACTTTTGCTGCTCTGGCAGTGATTGGTTAGCAACAAGGTCAATACCACATTTAAATTCCTTGTGGTTAATTCCATGCTTATAGCATAAAATGGTAAAATTCGAACTTCCGTGGGTAGCCGATTTCTCCAGCAGAGGGGAATGCTCATCCTCCGTAGAGCTGGAGGGCAGGTTCTTGTGCAGTACTGTTCCCTTTTACTCTTCTGAATACCTAAGAACGCACATGCACAACTTGATGGGGACAGGTTATACTGGACTAGTACTCACGACACTAGGGCTCTGCCAGTTCATAACTAGTTTAACTAGCATAACATAAATTAGAGCCCACTACCTTAAGACTCAAAAGCTCCTAGCCCTCTGAGTGTAGTGATTCAGGAAGAATAACACATTACCCTTTCTTCTCTGCATTTATATGCTTAAGCTAACAGACATCTGTTTTTCTCTTCTATAAAAGCAAGCAACGCAAATTCCCAGTTATTCACTAGCAATAGCATGAAAATAAAAGGGAGGAAACCCAGCTTACCCATCCAGTTTGCTTTAGTGGAGATGTCTGACTTTCCTGTTGTTTCGGAAGACATTGTCTCTTTCCCTGTACTCTGCTGCTGCTCTGGTCAGCAGAAATTAATGGTTTATGCTTGGCTACCTCTATTTCTGCTAGGTACAAAGGTGAAAAGCCAAAGTATCGTATTGATACTGTAAGTTCAGTGTTCACCTAGAAACAGTAATGATCGAGTTGAAGGAATGTATTTTTTACATCAGATGGCACCCACTCATCTGATTGTACACAATTTGCAGCACAGTGTATCACTTATTATGAACACAGAGTTGTGTGTAGCCTAATTCCAACAGCGAAGTCAGTAAGTACAATCAGATGCTGGATCATGACCTAGCACAGCACTATCAATCGTAAAGAAAAGAGAATAAATATCAGCAAGTCACCCAAAACCTAATTTTTATTGTATTACAGGTCAAAAATTTAGCTTCTTTAGTGTGCTGTCCAGAATCACTGTACTACTTCTATCCTCAATGCCAGCATCTGAAGTTTTGATTCTACAGGACCCCCAGTGCAAGCCTATCACAAGCCACATCTGTGTTTCCAACAAACACAATCCAGTTATAAACATACTTAAAAAAAACAAACAAACAACTACAAGAATAAATAGCTTCTAAAGAGTTTTAGAGTTGTAAACTTCCACGCCTGAGAATTGTGCTGCTAGGGAAAAGCAATAAGGAATCCCATTTATTTATGGCGTAATTCAAACATCTAAACTGTGATTTTTGCCTAGCACTTTGCTGCATGATCTGGCACTTTATTTATCGACATACAGGGCACTGCTGCTTTTCAAAAAGTACCTTCTGAGAATGCTGGCAATGAACAAGGCTAAAGTGACTGCAAAGGACAGAGTTAAACAGGAAATATATGCAACAACTTAACAACCTGAATGGGTTTTGGCATTCATAATATTACTGTATAAACCACTTCCTGCACTTATTTTGGGGTCAGTTGCACAGCTTAAAAGTTCAAGCAACGTCTGCTTCACGCACACTGGATATTCAGACAGCAATGCTTTTGTAAGTGATGGAACAGAAGCAACACAACCTCCTGTCCCCTTGGTAAAAAGAGTCAATTAAGCATTGCATTTACACCAATCTGCACTTTATTCTCAGACACTCTCAAAAATTACAATGACCACTATGTCTTTGAAAAATTTGAGTTTGAAAATCCACATGTTGGATCCACAGCTCTTCTCTCTCTGCCTCATCCTGACTAAGAACAATTTAATTTTCCATCAGTCTCTCATTGCTTAATGCAAAAAAGGAGCTAAAAGATGAGAAAAATGCATAAAACTTTAAAGAGGTTTACATCAATCAAATACATAAAATTTTCTTATTCTTATCTGCTCACAAAGCCTACCTGTGCAGACTGTTGCATAAAAAGCGCCACTGGAAAGTACTACTGACTGATATAGTTTCTAACTGCTGCAACAGATTTTAAGTACTCATCTTTTTCATGAGGATAAAAAAGCTAAGTCACTGGAGAAAATAAATGAAAAAAAAATTAAGGCGCATAAATTATGTTATAAAAATTTGCTGCTTGCCATTAACCTTCTGTATTGTCTTCAGCATACATTTCTTCAGAATTATAAGTTATTTCACTACAGTTCCACTTCAATATAATAAAGAATCCCCAAAATATGTAGCCCTTTAAGCAGCTTCCTCGTACCTCTCCCACTTGGGATGGAAGCTGAAAGCAAGAACAAAGCAAAGGGACAAAGTCAAGGTCATCAAATTATTATTTAATTGAATTATTAATATTAGTACTTTGCACACATGCTGCCTCCTATCTGAGGAATATAAAAGTGTTCCAGTATTTTGGAGCATTGTGTCTTGGAAAGACAACCGTCATCCCAAAAAATAACTTTATTTGCATTGACCTATTGAAGAAATGTAACTTTATTGCATATTTTTACATTAACGCTTATTGCTGTTTTCTCAACCTAACTGTAGAATTGTTAGTGTAACAATTCACTGTAAATTCTCTTAGCTGCCTTGGGAAGAATTCCCCAATGATGTTATTCTGTTTAACTGAAATACCTACATAAGACATGATTAAATCAATGTGGTTTGCAAGGATCAAGCACTCAAAAAACTTCTTCCTATTCTACAAGAACTATTCTGAATCATTTAGTCATTTACAGAAGAAAAGGCTAATATAAGACTCCTGAAAGATCTCATCGTTTTGATTCTTCTAACTGGTTGATAAAGAAGCAGTATGCAAGAAGATAGCTACATTTTTTGGTTGTGATCGTTACGAACTTCATATACTCTGTTTTCAGTAAGAAGCCTCCTTCCAAATAGGAATGGTGACCACATAATTTCTAAGATTACTTGGGGTAGAAGATGGGAGCCAAAATTGCTTGTTAACTGGTATATACAGTTGACTGTGGTCTCCAGTGGAGATACTGCACAGTTGCCCAGGGCAGGTGCCACTGAAGTACAAACTTCACTGAGACAACTCGTAAGGACTTCAGAGAGGCCCTTCAAGGACTGAGTGTCCATTGTGAGGAAGAGAGGAAGACTCACTATATTGTTTCACACGCATCTCCTGAACTGGCACTTTAAATCTAGGCTCTTATTTCGAAGGAGAGTCAACAGAGCAGCTGCACTAGGTCTTCAATGAATAGCTCCCCGCCAACAACTGGGTGGACCCCACGAAGCGGGTGAATGCCTCGCGCTTGCCCAGCCGTGCCTCCGCAGCACCTGCTCAGACATCTGCTGACAGTCACCCAGGGCACAGCACTCCCAGTGAGAACAGGGTATTACTTTGTGCTTGCTGCTTGTTCTAAGGGCTAAGGATGTTTCGTGGGAGGAAAGAGGGGTTACAATCAGCCCCCGGGCAGGCGTTCACTCCAGCCGATAGTGGCCTTTCCCACCGACCCTTCGTGCCACGGCCCCGGCGGTGGGTGAAGACCGGCAGGGCCCGAGAGGGCAATGTGTAGAGCGATGGGAGGAAACTCCCCTTATGATAAAGCCGCCCCCTGCCCCGGGCCTGCCGCCGACAGCCACGCCAGCCCCGGCCTTCCTCCCGCCGTGACGCTGGAGAAATCCGGCACTGCGGAGCTCAGCCCCTCCGGGACGGAAAGGAGGAGACTGACGCTCCCTCGGGTCGCGGCGCAGAAGGTGCCTGGCGGCGGGCCGCGTCCCCTGTCAGCGCTCACCGCCCCCCCCGCCGCGGGGCGCCGGGCCAGCAGAGGAAGGGGAAGAGGGCGGCCCGGCCCATCCGCGGCGGGGCCCGCACCGCCCAGCCCCGGAAGCCCATGAGGCGTGGGGGCCCGCTTACACAACAGCCGCGGCCGCGCTCTGTCTCAGACTCCCCTCAACCCATGGCCTCAGGGGCTGAGCCGCCTCTGGGTAGGGCGCCTGCCCGCGCCGCCGTTGCCGCTGGGCTCCACCGCCACCTCCTGGCCGTCGGCGGCAGGGACAGACAGGGCAGACAGCCCACGGGCCCAGCGGAGCCCCGGCAGCTCCTCGGCCGGGCTGAGAGGCGGGGAGTTGCCGGGGCAAATGGCGCTGAGGGGGCGAGGGCGGAACGCCGCCCGGGCGGGGCTGGGAGGTGTCGGCACCGCCGGGCAGTGCCCCGCCGGGCTCTCCTCACCCGCTGGCTCCTTGGCCCCACCAGTGTTTGTTACTAAATGAGCAGTTCCCGGCTCCTCGTGGGCTGCTCCGGGAGAGAAGCAACAGTGAACGCGTAGTAAGATTTCCTCCGAGTTCTCATATTTCTGAAAAGAAATTCAGACCGCTATTTTAGCAATGGTATTTGTTAATCAAGTTAACAGTCACTTAACGGTGTACGGCATACGGTGCTGGGGGGGTGCCCTACGAATTGAAAATATTTTGTGGAAACTTAATGAAATCTTGTTCTTTAAAAAAGAAGTGACAAATTCCATTTTGGAATGAAAAGCATTGCTTATCTACATTGATTTTAATACTATGATGCTTATGCAAGTAAATAAATACATTTTAATATCAATATTAACAAGAAGTAAATAAAAAGTAAACCAGAAAAATACTTTGATCAATCAAAATAATCTTGCAAGATAACTTTATCCTGAAAATATCAGTTCGGGGGTAGAGGTTGTTCCTCTAGGAACACTGAAAAAAAATTGTGCTACTTTCTCGGAAATGAGAAAGTGCAATGCCTTTCTTTAATGATAAACTTCATAAAACAAAGCATGTAAGACTGAGGTTTATTTTTGCATTTCATATTTAATAAAAACTGTTACATTTGGGCTTTTTACAGTGAGACATAGTTTTTAGTAAGTATCCTAAATGGTGATGTGACACTTCAGTGCTTATTTCAAAATGAATAGCTTTTGAGATCACCATAGCATTTCCTTCACTTGCATGACCTTGGCATCTCATTTTCATAGTAAACATGACATAACTCATAGTTCATTGTCTTAAGTCCAAAAAGGCTTTCAGCTTCCAGAAGTCTTGGCTGCTTGAAGCCCCTTTCCCCAGAACATTGTGTTACTCTTGCCAGCCAAACCAGACCACTGGGCTTTGCTGCTGCAAAATGTACTCTGCACATGGAGGTTTGGCAAGGGTGATGTCCTAAAGCAGCTCTTAAAAGAGTACCTACATCTCCTGTGATCTAAGAGGTATCCTTGAAATCATATGTAAAAAAAGATTTAATAGATACTGGCTATATGCTATTTTGAAAACTACAATAGACAACAAAATCCCTTATGAGGCAAGTCCCTAATAAACAATTATTTCTTAGCTAGTTCATCTTAAACTGGTCATAAAATGAAAGAGCCCTGGAAGGACAATTTCCTGATGGGACATATGCATGCCTGGGGGCAGTACTTGCTTGGATTCTTGCACCTTCCTGTGCAAAAGTGCCTATTAAAAAAACGTTAGACTTCTTTTTCATTTTAACTTTAAAGGAAAAGTTGGTTATCACAACTGAATATGTTCCTGAAACACTCTTTGTTCTTAAGAATTACCTGAAAGTACTTCAGAGCTATGAAAATGGAGAGAAGTTAATAGACAGAAACCAGTAAATGTTAATGCTTCAGAATAATAAACACAAACTGAAAGATCCTTACCCCTCCCAGAACAACATCAACTTTATGCATCAAATAAAAAAAACAAGAGATACCAAAAAAACCCCAACCAATAAGGAATTGAATCCTCAGCTGAGGAATTTTCTACTGTCAGAGTAGAAAGAAGTCAAAGAGATGAGACTTCACAAACCTGGGAAGGTTGACAGGCTCTAGCTGCTTGTCTGAAGAACCTTTAAGAAAACACCACAGGGTTGCCAGGATCACGAGGTTCACCAGGTTTAGCAAAGGCAAAGCCTTCCATTATGTGTATTTAACAGGAACACTCCATGTACACATACAGCACATGACAGGAGGGGGAACTATTACCAAGTGTGATAAATATAGTTTGTTCATTAGAAAATCACAAAGACTATTAATTGCTTAAAAATTGCCTGAGAAACAAAGCCCTGGAGTAACAGAAGCACAGCACAGTTACAAAAATCTATCAGTAATAAAAACATTTAGAGCATGGAAAACTGCATAAGAATTACACTGTAGGGCATTGTTCTCATGCTAATGGGATTAGGAGTTAAGGGTGAATGAAAAGACATCAAAAGTCACAGCAGGAAACAGTCATCATACTTCTGAGTAAAACATTAAACTGTCCTCACAATGTACAAGAAATCATGTAATAGTTTTCTATGTTCTGGCTGATTCGTGGATGTACTTATTTCTATTTTACGCTTGGTCTGGCCTATCTTGTAGTAGAAAATAATTGCTAACAAGTACCAGATGTTCAAGCTTTAGGATTTTCACTTCTTAGTGTGAAGAAGGCTGTAAAATGGCCAGAGAGTTTTCTGTTCTCCTAGGCTGCACAACTATATACTTAATTTCTTTCCTACAGTAAGGACCTGCAACACGAGTTGATTTCAATGGGGTTATAGGTGCTTAGATACTGTAATCAGATTTGATTGTACCTGCCATTTCTAATACATACTGAAATGCATCAACACCTATTCTATGGAGTGAACTACTCTGTTCATGTATCCTGTCCCACAGAACATTTTACTGAAAAAGGTCTTTAGCAAGTCTTAATATTTATTAGTCCTATGTTTTAGGGCTAATTTACAACAGATGAGGTTACACTTCAGCCCAGGTGGAACAAGTGAACAGTATTTTGTAGCCAACATACTGTAACCTTGAGAAAACAACCAAATTAATGTTATGAATATGCATATAGAGTTTTACATAACAGGTGTAAAGGTAATGATTAAGAAGCTTTACACTGTTGTGCAAACAGAATAGGCATCTAATGACCTGCAAGTCTTTGTGTTTCCACTGCGACTGTAGCAAGTGCCTAACTGTGAACTCAGCCACCCCAGCTTTTTTCCAGAGTCGCTTTCTTAATCCTAATTTATGTTTGTACTTTAATGCTTCCACACCCCCCCCTCTATTTCTCTGGGCACTTTCTTCTGCTTCTTAGTCATGCCCATTCAGGCAGATCTCTACCGGGCAATATACAAGGACAACTTCTCCCAAGTGCCTGACAGTTCTTTTAAATCCCATGTGTTTATTTTGGGTTTCAAAACATGCTTGTATTATAGTTTGAACCCAAATAAAGCTTTTTTTTTTCTCCCCCCAATAATTAGCTTTAGAGAGGTATCCCCCTGTCAATACCAATATAATCGTGGGGCTGTAATTTATTTTCTGTTAAATTCGGATAATTTTTTATGTCTGCCTTAGGTTAAAGGTATATCAAATTCTATTCTAAAATTAAGATGCTCCTTTTTCTGTGAGTGAAAACTCCTACTGTAGTATATACTATCTTGGTTTTGCTTGTTTGCCATAACTGTATTCCTGCAGAGATCAAATGCTAATGCTTTATTTTTTATCAGCCTCACATGTGGCACTCCAAGACTAAAAAAAACATTGTGAAAGGCATTCCTACACATATATGTATAATGAAGCACCTTGTAAGCATTGACTTTTGTATTTAAGATGTCTGTTTTCAATTCAGATGACGTTACACCTGAAAACTCCCTCCTCTTGTGCTCAATGCTTATCTGCGTGTCAAATCTATGGAGAGAACTGGAATGTAACTTTGTTATGTTTGAAGCCAAACTTAGTAGTTCTTAAGAGTTGCAGAGAGAGTACCCAGCATACAGTGCCTAAATTTGTCAGGAATTGCATTATTTTCATTGCATTATGAGTTTAATGGAAGCCACACAAGCACATCAGGTTCATGATTCCAGTTGTGTCTAGTTTTACTGGAACTGCACCTCTGAACTATGAAGCAAGATACTGTAATTACAAAAAGCGTTGCAAAATTGTTTCAAATATTTATTGGCTGAACACATCCTGTGAGCCTCACACTCCTGCCAGGCAGCTACAAAAGGAGCTATATTCTGAGTTTACTCTGGCCAAGGATCTCATCTTACAAGTTCCATTTGAATCACGCCACAGCAAGATGAAATGGTGTCATCACTTGCATAACCCTAAACCAGTGATAAGTGAGCTTGGTCACTGTTCTGGGATGGCTTTTCTTTAATGAAGAAAATAAAAGATACCTTTAGTTACATGGAACTTGAAGAAGAGAAAAAGAGAAGAAGGTCATTAAACCTACGAGTCTCATTCTTCTTCCCTTAGAGAGGTTGACTTTTTCATCAAAATATTTCAATTCTTTTGTGGGCATTTGAAACATATACATGTTTTCAAATACCAACCAAAATTCAGCAGAGCTTCTGTAGCTAGCCAAACCTCATTATTAGGGTAAATTAATTACTTGATTGTGAGACAACTGGAACAAACTCTTCCTTAGTACTCTGTCCCCCTACATGTTTTGACAGGAATTTATTGCTAGCAATAGGTCATATTTAACAGGTGTCGGGGTTATAGTTCACTCCTATGGATTTGGAGCTTCACAGATGCAAGGAAAGAAAATGCTTAAGGTTTGTTTAGAATGGGATAGTGGTTTTAGCACAAATGAGAAAACATAGCTGGCAGTTTCGTACAGCACTGTATGAAGATTAATAAAACTTAAGAAGATGATGTATTGCAACAGCAAAAGGACTTTTTAGTTCTTAGTTCACAGTTAAAATTTTACTTTTCATGCCAAAAATGAAATTCTAAAATTTGGGTTTTGCTTATGTAATCCTTTTGTCATAACTTGGTAGCTGTGATCACGGCTGGGTTCATAAACTCAGTGTTTCTTCTAAAATTAACAGAGTATCTTAAGCCTCAACCCAGGAATCTTAGCAAACACAATGCTTCTTTTGGTGCTTTTTGCAGACATGATTGCTTATCAGAAGTCCTTAGTCTGCTATAAAGCAAAGCACATTTCATTAAGATGAGCACAGCACCAATATGAACACACACACACACACCAGAAATAAAAAAAAAGGTAATAACGGTTAATCAACCATATATTTATGCAACAAGCGAGTCGGGTCCTCTTTTCCCTATCAGCCTGTGGGATGACAGTCTTTTGCTTCTGTTTTGTTACTTGCTGGTGTGACTATCCAGTGGACAAATGCTCCTTTGGTAACACAACAATGAAGGGGCAAGATCTACTCACCATTCCTTGCAACAGGGCTGTGAAGAATAAACTCCAGCCATCAAGGCTGCCATCCATGAAAAAAAGTTTAACTCAACATCTCTTCACAGCCACATCACACGACACCATCCTCTCCATCTGCAGTGCCATCTTGACGTGGGCTTTGCCACCACGAGCACCTCCATGACCACACAAGCACCGGCTCTGTGGGGCTTTGCTGGGGCTCAGCCTGCTCCGCAGCCACCTAACGGTTTCGGGCGGGGCGGCGGGAGTGACTCCTTTCCCCCGTCAGACAGGGCGCTGGAAGGCAAGGGAGACTCGGCTCTCTGGAGGCCTAAGGGAGCCGCCATTTCTGTCAGCGATGGCGCGCGGGCCGAGACTGGTGGGCTGCACACTGGAGATATTCCTCTCACCCAGCCTTAATGGCCCAAGCCGGCACCGCGCCTTCCCCCTTGTCTGGCAAGTTTCTTCCCTCTTCCCGCTTGCGGCTGCGCAGCCCCATGACCCCGGGCCGCACCGCCCCTGTCCCGGGGAAACGGCTCCCCCCAGGCCGTCCCGTCCCGGTCAGAGCACACGGCGTGGAGCCTCCCGCGCTCCGCCAGGCGGCGCTGTGGCGCCTGCTCGCCAGCGGCCGCGTGCCGGGCGGGCTCCGTGAGGCGGGACGGGCGGCGGCGCCGCGCCCCTCCCGGGCATTCGCGACTCGGCTACTGGCAAGAGGGACGAAGCCTTCGCTGAGCCGAACCGGACCGGGCAGCGTCGGGAGGCAATGCTTCTCCTGTGGAAGGCCGTTATCTCGGAGAGCTTCCTGGGTAAGGTAGTGGTAGTGGTGGTGGTAGTGGTGGTGGTGCCGCCGCCGCCGCCCGACGGGGCTGGGGGCCGCGAGGAGCCGCAGTGCCCGAGGCGGGCCAGGGTAGAGCCCCGCTGAGAAAGCGGTTAACGGCGCCGGTCGGCCTCCTTCAGCCTCGCTTGGCGAGGGTCCCACTCGGGAACGGCCAGTGCCCGTAGGACCCTGGGATTAGAGTCTGTGTGGAGGTGTTGCCCGTGAAAGGTATTTCAAAATAAGCTCCTCCGCTGGAAGTGAGTAAATAATGGTCGCTGCTGAGCGTTCTGCTTTGGGTTCTTTTTTTTTCTTCCAGTGCTGGAATACCTTTTGTCTCTTGGCTCAGCCTGGGGTTTATTGCGTGCCCTAAGCTAAGTGTTTGTAACACCTCCACGCCCGCGGGGCTGCGGGCTCAGGTGCTTGATGCATCTCCTGCAAAACGTGTAGCAAATGGTAGTGCAGCGCTACCGCAGTGTCTGTCTTTGAGGGGTCTCCAGAGGAGAGCGGTGTGCCAATTTACGAGAATAATTCATTTAGCTACCGGTTTGTCTTTGAGGAGCCCTGAGACTGTGGGTGGACTTCTTATTTAGCCAGCATTGTTCCCTCTGAACACTAACCCTTTCCTAGGTTGAGCACTCCTTCACTGAAGATCAAAGTAGGAGCTAGTGCCAGAGTGGGGGAAGAGTGGTTTTCTTCTCATTGTTCTATTTTCTGGGAAAATGTGTTTGTTTAACTTGAAATAGCAAATATTTCTTCACAGAAAGTGGCTATTGTTACTTGAATTACTTTCAAATACACTTGATATTTTACATTTGGAAGTATAAAATGGTATATATTTAAGTAATCTCCAGGAAACCATGCTGTTGAAAATAGATGATGGGGTTTTTTTTCTTTTTCTTTCCTTTTTTTTTTTTTTTTA
>VXBL01005640.1:45086-104883 GCA_013400195.1 Aramus guarauna | reverse complement strand
TTTTTTTTTTTTTTTTTTTTTAGGCTACATTTCTTGGTCTCTTTACCATGCACTGCCGCCAATGATCTATTACTTCCCCCTTCAGACACTGGCACTCACGGGTCTAGAAGTTTTTGCTGTTGCCTTCTTTTCTCCAGTATTCTTGATAATTGGCCCTTTTTGGAGGTTGGCTAACAATAAGTACATCCTAGCCCTTCTGAGACTGACTATGATTGGTAAGTACGCACTGTCGTGAGTTATGGATTCCATCTGGGTATCAAGGCATAAGAATAAACATTCCAAATTGCCTCAAAATTCAGATGAGTCTGAAAAGAGACAGGAATAAGAAATTCTTGCTCTCCTAAACTCATGCCTTTCTTTTTTTCTCTCAAGCTTTTAGATATGGTCAGAGGAATATTATTTGCATCTGTTGTGTTGGTTTTTAGACCAGTACTGCGTAATTAAACACAAATCTCATTTCACTTTTATTTCTAGAAGCTTTTAAATTACTACAAGTCATGCCCTATAGGAAAAAGTTTTCGATATTGCACAGAGATCATCAGAGCAGGTGTCTTCTGTATAGCAGTTCTGTGTCTGTGATAATGGGTAGGGAAGAGACATTACAGAATAGCTTGGGGTTATTATAAAAGTAATCTGCTGTAAGTGAAACATTCTTTTTTGTAGACTTACTATCTGAGGCAGTTTTTTTGTTTTGTTACAGAATATATATATTTTTAATTTGTTAAATGTGTCTCTATGCCTGTAGCATATTGATGGGATTATAGGTTCATCCTGAGTGTGAGATGGCTCTCGTCAGTTGCACAGTAATAAAGTTTGATTTTATATTCAAAATAAAACTGCCTCACTACCCATCCCACATGGTCCTCCCTAAACCAAGACTTGCTGGGAGTTCTCTTTGGTCTTCAGCTAACTGGTGCGAGTCCTAGCTCTTGTTGATTTTTCTGAAAGTTTGTTGGGAGAAAGTTTGACAGCTACAGTCACGTACAGAAGCAAGTTATTGCTAATGAGTTTGCAACACCTGAATGAACTCCGAAGGGACAAAGGTCTCCATCCTGTGTACAGGAAAAATGCTGCTGCTAACTGGTGTTGTTCAGAAGCAGCAGTTTCTGGCTTCTCTTTCAGAAACAGCAGTTTCTGGCTCCTCATTTATAAATATAAGATGATGATTAGAAAATCACTTTCCATATAATTTTCTTCTTTTACTGGTAGAAGACAGAACAGGACCATTTAATTTACCTTCTCTGCAGAACTTTAGTTTTAAAAAGAATTCTTGTTCTTTATCCCTTAAAAAGGTATTAGGACTGAACATAGCTCATTGCTTTCATCAGTTTAGTTGAAGCATAGTTTTACCATGTTCATTTCTTTTCTACTCTTCCTGACATATCCATCCTAATACTTTTCTGTTGGTTTTAATAAGCTTTTCAGTGAGCAGTGTCTTCCACTTCAGCTTTCTGCAGCAGCACTCACTGTGTTGCTTTCTACAAGATCAGCTAATGTAGAAACTAGTAATGAGTGTAAGCATTACAAATTGCACCTTGCATTCCTTCAGATATCACAGTAACACAAAATTTATTTAAGATTAGTACTTCAGATCATCTTGCTGTCTTTACTAGTTCATTTTGCCAAAAGAGATGGAAATCACTTAAATGTGTGTGATTTTTGTTCTGCTAAGTAGAGAGCAGTGGCCCATAATGATGTGTAAAGTCTGTTGGTTTATGCCTGTTTGTCTCGCCTGAATTGCAAGCTCCTGAAGTTCAAACAAAAGCACTACAAACAAAAAGCTAGCACCTTCAGTAGTAATCTGGGGAAAGAATGTGTTAATGGAGGTGGTCACAGAAGGACTCCAGAGCATGGGGAGACTGAATCTGTACACATCCTTACTTTTGGGCTAACCTGAGCATTGCTGTACACAGGTATGACCTCCCCTTCTTATATTCCCCTGCTGTTTCCATCTCCCAGATGGTCCCAATACTGTCCACCCCTTGGCAAGTCTACAACATATTCTCTCCCAGCTCTACTGTGCTTACTCTGATTCCCCCTACCTGTGGCTCCACAGCGAGCATCAGCATTTGGGGAAGATGTAAGAGCGTGTTCCTCACCCTCTTTGTCTCCAGAAAAGAGTTTAGCAGCCAGTGGTAATTCTCACTCTTTTCTTGCAGGTTCTGCAGGTTCTCAAACCCTTTAAGTTATCCAGATGCCTCTGCACAGGCAGCACTGCACTTTAGGACTTTCCATGTATATCTTTTTACTTGTTTCTCATCACTTCGTTATCTTTTAAATTATTTCTGTGTTATCATACTGTGTGGCTGTTTCTCCTATTCCTCAATTATTCCTGCTTTCTTTCCTTCATACCTGACATGTCTTCCTTCTTTCTCTTTTTGATCTTTTTTTCCTTCTCAGAAAGCCCATGGCCTTCCTTTGGGGCTTGTTGAACAAAATTGGGCGGAACAATCCACCCCATTCTACTCAAAATATTCAGTCTTCAATTTCACAATTAAAAAATCTGGAAATTCTTCATGCTTAGCTAAAACCAGAGTATTTAGGGTTTTTTGGGTTTTGATGGAAAAGACTCTTCCCTTAGTTATCATTGTCTTTCTTTTTGCCTTTTCAGAAAGCTTTATTGTCTCAGAAACTTCTGTTTTAATTTCTGTATCCTTTCATACTACTTGATTTTCTGTGCTAATTAGGAAAAAAAAAACCAATACAACAAACCAAACAATAAACTACCCCTGTGGTAGTGTCCATTTCAATCTGTCTTCAGACAACATGCAGTAAATTTGCGTGTTTGGATAGATGTATTTACGTTTTGGGTGTACTTGCTCAGCAGCAAAAGGTGTGTCTACTGTAAGTAGGCAAACCCACGCTAGCTTTAATCTGGCTAGCAAAAGTGATGAAAGATTTGAAGAGGCAGAGTTGTGGATTTCAGCAGAATTTAATGACAGAAAACTGCGTGCATTGTACATGTGAGCTCTGCTAAAGTCCATACAAGTGCATCTTTACTACACGTTGATTTCATTTTACCATCTTTGCTCTAAGCTTTGCGTCTTTTACTCTGAGCAGAATGTGCAAATAGACAGTTGGAGGATTCCTAGCATGCATTGCCAGAATCAGCAGCTCCCTTTCTGGCTTTCCTTGCTTAACGTCTCTTCACGTTTGACTCATACTCACTTAGCAAATTGCTGGTAGCAAAACAATGTTGCTTCTCCTGCTGTTTGTCATTTGTCCTGGGCCAGAATTTACTATGCTGACTGAAGTTACGAGAATGTGTGTGACCCATAGTCGGTTGAATTGGAAACCTGCTAGCGGAGTTTAAAACTGCTGATAAAGGTGAGGTCACTGTGCCTTGGGAAATGGTGAATGCCATGCATGTGCATGGTCTCTTTCAGTGACGGAGCGAGTGACAGTTTCCAGTAGCAAGATGACACAGGCAGCTAATGACCACTCTGAGACCAGATACTGGGCAAGAGAAAGCCTTGTTCACCTCCAGTAAGGTGATTCGCTACTAATCCTTGTGCAATGTATGGTGACTGCTCCTTTGCAAAAAGGATAATGGCTTTTGCCACAGTGCACTTACATAACTCAAAAGGCATAAAAGTATACTGTGGCAAAAACCATTATCCTTTTTAGAAAGGAGCAGTCACCATATGTAAAGTTTTGTGGCTTTTGAGTTATGCAAGTGTGCTGTTCAGGAATATCTTGTGCTTAGATATTTTACCCATCTATCCTATTTATGAAATTAATGACCATAAGTATTTAAGGCAGTCACTGCAGCCTTAGATAATCACTTAATGTTTTTGGTTTGGTTTTTTTTTCCAGAAAATAGTAACTGCTATAATGTCATATATACGCAGTTTCTATCCATACCTTCATTTCTTTGGTTTGTTTAAAAATGTGTAGTGTCATGTGTTTTCAACTGAATGGTGTTGCCATTCAAATTACAGGTGAGATTGAACTAATACACAGGAAGTCCTTATTACTTGATCCCTGTTGCCCATTAAAGCAACCTCTCTGTGTGTGTTGTGTTTGCTTGTAGGAAGCTTAGCATCATACCAGGCACCAAATGCTTCAATTAGACTATTCATCTTGGCTGCAGGTGTTTCCTCCTCATTGCTGGTTCAAACAGTAACATGGTGGTCAGGAAACAGTTTACAAAGGTATCTTTTTATACTGATGGGATTGTAAATGACGTTTCTTTATATTAAAAGGTCGGGTTTTTTTCTGAGAAGTTAAGAATTTTTCCTTCTTTTTTTTCTCAAATGCATCACTATTCCAAAACTGATTCTTATAGGTTCATCAGGATATGGGGCTTCATGCTAGGCAAGATAATGCTCCTTGTTCTTCGCATCTGGTATACTTCACTAAACCCAGTGTGGAGCTCACAGGCTGCCAATACTGTCATACTGACACTTGGTTTTATAGCAGCAGTGGAACGAATTTATTCAGGTAAGCATATTACAGCAAAGGTGGCAGTTATGAAAACATCCTAAGTTATACCTATCTATGTATCACTGAGTTTTGATTCTTTGTTGTGGGTTTGTTTTTGGTTTTTTCCCGGTACAGTCTGGTTTTAGATCTGATGCACAAGCATTGCAGACTTTAGAAACCATGGGGTACTTCCATCTGCCCATAACATGGCAGAATCAATATCACAATTCATACAACCTGTAGTAAGTTGGTGTCGGAACCTCCAACTAATTGCAATATCAATAATGTGACAGTAACCCAAACAAAGGCATAACATAAAACCAGAATGGGTTATCCTCATTCCAACATGAAACATCTGTGGTATTTCTGTTATTTTCTTAATTCAGTCTGTTCTTTGAGTTTCTCTACCAATGTGTATCCTTTGGCAGAGAAGGGAAACAGGGCAAAGCTGGGGAACAGCTGATGTGACAAAATAAACAGAAGGAATTGGAAGTGTGGATGAGTTGTTCCGGTCAAAATTTGCTGAGTTCTTGGAGCGTCTGGACAGAGTACACAACAGTAGGGGCTGACAGGGCTAATCACACTTGAAAACTGTGAAGGTAGTGTTGTCAAGACAGACAGCAAGGTTGGACTGGTTAGTTAAGGCAGCTCATGTTAAATTGTCAGAAGTTCCTTCCTTCTCAGTATAACCTGAATAAATTAATTGAAAGATAAGACCTTATCTATGTCTAAGTGGGTATAAATTGGCATCGTGTGTATTGTTTGTAGACTGGCATAACTGTAGACATGACTGTAGACATGATATAAAGCCTGAGCTTTCATCATAATTTAGAAAGGGAAACTACTGCAGGAGATTAGGAAGGGAATCTGTTTTCTTCCTAGGTGACAAACCAATATGCCTATGCAATTAAAGGCACTGCTTTCACCTTAGAGCAGAGAGGATCTAAAATGCATGGAAAAAGGAGAAGAGAAGGAAGGGAGTCTATTTCTGGCTTCTTTGGAAGTATCAGGTTTTGTTCTTAGCATGTTCTTATCAGAGTTTAGAGTTTCAGAGAATAGAATCCTTTGAACAAATTCTAATAACTTTTCTGCTGATTTTCAAAGCTATTTCAATTATTTAAATTCCAGTAGCATGAAGAATAATCACATGGGCAGGTTGCTGTTTTTGTACGTTTAACGTGAGTAGCTTTTCCTAACAGACCTAGGAATGTTATCAGAGA
This sequence comes from Aramus guarauna, assembly GCA_013400195.1. Classification (NCBI taxonomy): domain Eukaryota; kingdom Metazoa; phylum Chordata; class Aves; order Gruiformes; family Aramidae; genus Aramus; species Aramus guarauna. The sequence continues at coordinate 99,238 of VXBL01005640.1, read as the reverse complement.
TTTTTTTTGTCTTACCAGTTTCCATGAATGATCAGGTAGGTTAGCTTTTGTGTCTGAGCCAGTAACTTATTCTGGTAATTTTGTGATCTGGTTGGTTATTTTTCTCAGTAACCCTTTCTAATAGGATTTGGCAGTTTGCTTAGCTATATTTCTATTCTTATTCTAGGTGGAGACAGGAGGAAACAAGAAGCAAACAAAACTGGTAATGCAGTTAGAGAGACTGTTTCCCACCCTCATTGGCTTTTGTCAGGGATTGCTTTTGGCAGCCTCATGTTCCTCACGCTGTGGATATTTGGGGAGGTCTCACTAATTTCTAGATGGGCAGTAAGTGGACATCCACATACAGGTCCAGATCCTAATCCATATGGGTAAGTGTTTTGTTTGTTTGTTTTTTAATTATAATTATTTAAACAAAGCAGCAATCAAAAGCCAGTGCTGTAGTGGATGACAAAATAAAACTCAAGCAGCCGATGGTACAAGAACTTACATAGAATAAAGTGGGTACACAGTACTTCACACAGATGACTTGTAGATTCATTCCTGTTTTCAGATGCCTCTGAGCATTGTATTTATACCAATAAATCTTAATTTTTTCTAATACAGAATTATTTTTATTTCAACAATAAAAAACTTGATTTGCCACGTTGCAAAACAACTTTTAAATTAGGACTGAGGTTCAAGGACTTAGGAATGAAGTGCATCTATAATATGCAGTAAATGAATCTAGCAGTTGACTTCAGAGAGGAGATGGGAGGAAATAGCGTACATCAGAGTTGCACGCAGATAAGTAAACCGCATGCAGTATTGAAAGATATACTTCTGTAGAAGTTTTGGTTAGTAAGAATTTAGTCTTAATTCTGTATGTTGCTCACCCAGGTTCCAAAATCTAGAAAGAGACCAGATTAGTTATTCTGAGTCAACTACATGTAGTGGCAGGTGAGGTAGTTAATAATTTGGAATTAGTATAAACAAGAGCTACCCAAGATTGATAGCAACGTTAGATGCTGTAGGATCCCTTATTTGAAGTGAAGAAAATACTTCTGTTTGGGGTGGATTCCTCCCTCTCATTTTCTCTGAGTTGTTTTTGCCTTTTGTACCCAGTACTTCAGTGGAGTGCTTCTGTTGCTGAACATAGCTCATACATATCTTACATTATGATAAACTGCCATTATTTTCAACTGGATGTTTTTTACATCCAGTAAAGGGGAGAAAATGTAGCAGGGTGTGAGGTAAAGATACTCTGTGCTCATATTGAGCTCTGTTTAAAATAAAAGGATTATAAAATATTACCAAGTATCCTTGTCTGTATATCTAGAGGTTTCTTTTTCAGCGGCAGGCGTTTATAATGTTATGTGTGATTTCTTTTTCCTTATTGTTGTATTAGAGGTACAGTTCTGTTGGGCCTGGCTCATGGACTGATGCTTTCATTTTGGAGCTGGTCTTCTGTCACCAGTTTTGCCTGGTTTCTTGTAGGTAGGTGCAAATCCTAAGCAGTATTTTTGTTTCTATTATCTTATTCCCTTTACTCCAGCCCTATGACCCTACACCACACCTCAGAAAAGTCAGTTGCTAATCAAAGCATCTTTTTCTCTGTCACTGACTGTAGTATGGACTTGTCTGACCAGTTGACTAAGGGTTGCAGGTCAAATCTCCAGGCCATTGCAGAGCAGCGTTGTTCTCTTCAGAAACCCCTGTTGAAGTTCTGTTCCCATGAGTAGTGTCTCACTTCTCACCATCTGCATTGTGTAAGACTACATCTAGGGTATGGGGTTGAGAGGACACAAGCCTCTTGATTCTGTAGGAGGCGCAATAGCTTGTAGTTAAACGGGCATTTCACCTGGAGGTGAGCTTGCCTCCTGCCTCCTTAGTTGCCAAGATCTCCAGGCAGTAAAATAGTATGAACATAAAAGCAATTCTGCTGGAGCAATGTATCTGTGAATCAGTCTGTATACAGTGGGTCTTGAGTGGTGGGAAGAGGGATTCAAGTCCTGGATCTGGACATCCATTTTCAGGAAGATGGTATAGCTATGCTGTGGAGCAAGCTATGCATGGACCAAGTAGGAGGAGATGGAAATAATTCTGTTATTGAACTGTGGAGAGATGTGTTTTCCATACCTTCTCAGCATGGATGGATGCCACTTGGTTTAATTTGTAGGCCCGTCTGAGTGAAATTTAGGGATATAAATGCTGTTTAATAAAAACATAAATCTGGTGCTTTTTTTGGCCTTAGCTAATTGCAGATGTAGAAGCACTACTTCCTGCAAATGTTTAATAATAAATTGGGACATACCAAAATACAGAGATGAAAGGAAATGATGAGTTATGTTTTGTTTTTTTCTTACTCACCTTCTCTTTTGGAACACCTAAAAGCCACACTTTTAAGTCATTTTCTACAACCTTGAAGACAAGAAATTTAATGCTAACTGAGTTTCTCTTAGTCAGGAACCAAAATATAATACCAAATATCACAATAAAGGCACAAGAGTTGGCAATGCTTAAACCATCAGTTGCCCAGATAATACACCTCTTGGTGCAGGTGTTAGTTTTAAGAAATACGTGTGCAGATTGTAATGTGAGTATGAACATTTGATTTTTGATGTACGCACATTGCTAATTTAAAACAAGTACAGAATGGTTCTTTAGCTGATTAAAGCATTGTATTCTAAAATGTTCAGAACCTTGATGCATAAGAGTAAAATATTAAAAATGTTTCTATACATTTGCTATGATGATCTGAAAGTTAGTAAACATTTGCTTACCTACAATAAAGTTTTAAAATGAAGTCATCCTGTTATGTAGAGTTTCTGTGGTTGTTAATGTTCTGTTTGGGGTCAAATCCCATCACAGTCAAAGACAGTGTGGTACATCAAGGATCTTGCAGTTACTAAAAGATTAATAGTTGGTTTTTTGCCTATCATATGGTTATCTAAAGAGAGAGAAAATCAGGGAAGGATGTTTTTTCTCATCACTTTAACCTTATTAATTTAATTCTTTCTATATTATGCTAAAGGAGGTTTGTAACAGGCAGACCTGTTAATCTCTTAAAAACTGCATCATCCCTCTGTTGTGCTGGGAGAGCTTTGCGTAACAAAAACTGTTCAATTTTGGCTCTTGATGATGTTTCTCTGCTGTCTTTTTGCTGCACTGTTTAGAGCTGAATATGCAATCTTTACGACAATGAGATACTGGGAAAAGTAAGAGACTGTCTTTGGCTGTTGGGAATAATTGTCCTTCTAGTGATACAGTTCTCAGGGCTGCAAAGCACAGTTATATTTCTTTTTTCCCTTGGACAGAATGTGAAAAAGGTGGCAGATAATATACCTGCCGGTGACTTACTCTATTTTCTATCCTTTCATAGGTTTAGCATCTTCAGCCGGTCTCCTTTATTTACACACCTGGAGTGCTGCTGTTGCAGGCAACATTCTTGCTGTCTTTACTATGTGTGTGTGGCCTCATCTGGCTGGACGCTTTGTTAGCTGCCTGCATCCTGGGAAAGCCATGAGTACAGCCATGTTTGCCTATGTTCTTGAATTATTCTTCTCTGTGTGGTGTACAGCTTATAAATTTGTACCTGGAGGAATTTACGCTAGAGAAAGCTCCCATCTTCTTTTAGGTACATTTATGACTATGAACAAACACAAATATGCTTGCTTTAGCCTCAACCAGATGTTTAAAATGTATCTAGTGTATAAATAATCTTTCCAAATGCTCAGCTTCTATTTGATTTACTATGGAAAGAATTCCTGAGACAATTAGTGAGACATGCAAAAAATAATCTACTTGTTTCTTTACTGTTACAAATAGTTTAAAATGTAGACAAAAAATGGCATTCAGTTGAGGGAAGATGACAAAGTGAAAAAACCTCTGATAATTCAATACACAACTGAGGAAGAGATCTGTTAATCAGTCACCCTAAAAATATGGCTGCAATCCAGTGTGTGAATGCACCTCTGTGTTAGCTATCTAAGATAGCAGTATGGTACCTCAGGTAACAATGCAGTTTCTGGAAACACATAGATTTATGAAGACTGTGTTACTGGGACTGTAATGTAATTTAGTGCATTATTTTTAGTGCATTATTTTTGCTCTGAGGAGCAAAGTGCAGCATCCTGCTGATCTAGCTAGTCTGCATTTGAGACCTGAGCTTCATTTCCATGGGGCTCTACCTTATGCTTTGTGGACACGCCGGCACATTTGGAGGAATGTTGATAAGCCTGCAATGTCAGAAACATGCAAACAGGAGAGGAAGAAAAGAAATTTTCAGGTATTTGCCAATGAGGAAGAATTGAGGTGAGCAAATATAAAGGTTTTAGCAAAATGATCCCTTGATGAAGGTGGGAAGGTGGAAATGAAACCAACCCTTTCTGATTTTGTCTCTAGAATTATTTTCTTAATGGGTGTTTCAATGTGTTTCAATAGCATATTTCACTAATTATGTTTAAACAATGCCAGACATTGTTTTGGTGCTAAGTGTGTGGCACATTTTAAAATGTGACACATTATCCTGTCTTTTGTTTGAAAAGCATTAATGAATGCTGTGCTTGACTTGTTGCTGCAATGGTTTTAGATTTTGTAAATGTCCTTGCAGCCACTTTCTGTCACTCCAGTTTCTTAGTCTCCATATGTTTCATATATTACAGCAATCACATGCAGGGTTTCAGTTTGTTATGTTTTGAGGAGAGTTCAGTGACATTTATTGCAGTTTTCTTTGTTCTGAAAGCACACTGATGGCCCATAGAAACAGTTATGTCAGTTAATTTAATTTTATTTTTCGAAGTTATATGAAGAAAGCCTGTGTTAGAAGAGCGTCAAATCCTTTCTTGAGTAATGCTTTGACAAAAGAAAAGCTGGTATATAAAATCCCTGGCACTTCCTTTGAAATACACACTTGTGATTAATTCACAATCATGGGATAGTAACACAGAGATGGCCCTAACTTTCTCTTTAGTAAAAAGAAAACTGAACTGGACCCAGCTTAGCTGATGGTGCTACATGAGATTATATTCCATCTAAGAATTCAGTTTCTGTCTTTTTGATGCCATCCCATTGCTTATCAAAGATTTGCAAATTATACCTTGAGATTGTGTATTTGTTGCTGCGCTTCTACCCTTACAACTTGGCTTTCTGGCAAACTGCTTGTTTTCTTCTGGTTTCTTTCAGGTGCAAGTGCTATTTCTTGCTTTCTCCTCCTGTCCCATATCCTGCCTTTTTCTTGCCCACGATTTGGGTAGGGAACTGCACCAGGAAAACTGACAATGAAAGTAAGATCATTATATTCCAAACTGCTGTGCTGCTTCACTGTGATGCAACGTAATGCTGAGGGGTCGGATCGCTGGTCTTTCATCAACTTTAATGGCTTCAAATCAGTCTCCCTTTGAGAAGGGGTTTTGTGTGTGTCCCCTTCTTCATTGCACTAGACCCAGCTTCCTGCTTTGCAGGCTTTCACTACAACTAGTGTAACAAGTAAGGGCAATAAGAAAATACTGAGAAATGGTTATTCCATCTTCAGTTATAACTCTGAAATAAAACATGAATTCTATAGTTAATTAACTTCTCCAGCAGAGCTCTTATACAATTCATTATGCTCTGACGTCTTCTTTGCAGGAAATTTAGCTCATAAGGGATGGGAAAAGATCTTACGCTATTAGTCTGAACTACCTTTTGAAAAGAAAAGATACCATCACAGTGCACAGGAACAGTTAGTGTACTGAAGTCTCATACTAGCTTTTAAAATGTATCTATAGGTGTGCTTAGTTTTCTATTCTTAAAAAGCACGCTGGTTCTGTTGGCTCTGGAGTACAAGAATACAAGACGCTGCCATGTTAAGCTGGCCTCCCAACCTGCTGCAGTCTGTTTTATGCTGGTTTAGAACAAACTGTTGAGCAAGTGCTTTTGTAGTTCCTAAATAAAAACTGTTACTTGTATCTTGGTGATGGAGCAGTTCATTTGCAAAGATAATAGGCATCTACAATCACCAATGTCTTTCTTTTCATCAAGCTGTTATTTTAAGGTTCTGTAATATGTAGGTGTAACTTAATTGCTCTTCTACAGGTTAATTCCAGTAAACTTTGAAAGTACTGGGCTGAGCTGAGAGGTGTAGCCATCAACAGGGGCCTGGAAGCATTTTAGCATAATTTGTCTACCATGTGCTAGCCTTTTTGGTGTAATACCCCGAAGCTATACCGCAAATCAATCTCTGCTTGAGAGTGCGGACTAAGTGTGTTTGAGGTTCTGTGGAAGCTGGTGTTAGGATATACAAACGTGGAGAGATCTGCTGGAAGATTTGCTACTTTGCCCCAGGCCAAAAGATTAAAAATTTTTTTTTTTTTAAATTATTCTTCCAATTGGTACATAAATGGAGGAAGGGAAAACGTAGCTTTAAACAAATAGTTCATTAACTGAAGAAATTTGATAAACGTGCAGTAGTCGGACTCAGTAGTACTAGCAGAGTTAAAATAGCTCTGCATTTCCATAGTGAATAATGAGACAGGTTCTGAGGATTGCTTGGTTAGCACCCAATGCAGCCTGATGCTGGGGACCACAAAGTTATCTGGTAATATCATGATCCTTAGGCTGCTGGGTTGTGAGAGAAGAGCAAGAACAGCTGTAAGTTGCATTAGTGTCAGTAGTGCTCCTTGTGCTCAGCCTGAAAGACCCAAAGGCGGACTGTATTTTGGAGCTCACCGTAGTCCAGAGTAGAGATCATAATGTGAAGGGATATTTGGCTAGACACTTCTGCTATTAGGTCTGCTCTTCAGTCACCAGAACAAAGCACACTTAATAAGGCTGTTTCAGGTGTATTAAATCTTAGCAGCAATTTATTTGGGAAAAAAAAAAAAATCCCAAACAGTATAATTTTGAACTTCATTATTTTTGTGCGAAACAGGTGTTGAATGGCTTTTTAAATAATCTTTTAGCTTTGAATTCTTATTGCAATACTACTATTTTAAAATATTTTTTAAAATATTTATCATTAGTGCCATGTTTAATATTACTAGCTCATTTTGTTGGAAGCAATGCTTATGTCAACAAGTAGAACAATGTAAATTAAAAATTTCTGAAGTGCTGCAGGCATAGTTGAGGTGAATACGGTGACAATGATAAGTAGGACCGTCTCTATCAATAAATCTCATCTTGCCTGCATTACTACATTGGATGTGGCATTTATCTGTGTTTGTGCTTTGAATTTTCTTTGTTGTTGGAGCCATAAGGTTGAATGTAACACAACAGCTGGGAGTTTATAAATGGTGCATTCATGAGCAATGTTTAATATGTTAAAACTATGAAAAAACCTAATGACTTATATTTTTACAGGATTTATAATGTTATGTATTGGGGTAGACTTTGTAACAGGACCCAAGAAAGACCTTAGCTCTATCTTTGAAGTGAAAAGCAACCAAAAGCCACTATTCAAAAAGAGTAAAAACTATATTAAACTACGTAAGTATAATTTTACTTCCTTTCTTCCATGACTCTAAGAATACTATCTGAGGGGAAAAAAAGTAATGCAGTGGAGTGTGTTGCTCAGATGTTTTAGAAATGTTCTTTTGGTGCTAGTTTAGAGCCAGACTTGTAGTTGGTATTGCCCTAGGGTTTTTGTCCTATTTTAAGGACATACAGTACCAGAGGAGTTGATTCACTATGATTACAGTTGAGAGAGAGGCTATTCCTCATGGACTGTGTGAAATGGAGACCAAAAAAAATGAACTGGGGAAAAAAAAAAATGTAAAAAGGGATTTGGCATCATTTGTGATTTCATTTTGGTGGTTGAGGAAGATGTCTCTCTGCAGGAGGCAGTCCTGCAAAGCCTGTTGTGACTGACATCACAATCCTGACGCCTTGCTGCACATTCAAACCAGACCTGTGCTCAGGAAACTTTTGTCATCTCCTGCCTGTGAACTATGCCTAGGGATCCCAGCTTTTCAGATTATATGTATGAGGTCTGGTTTTTCCTTTAGGTTTTGAAGAGAAACTAAAATGTTAGAGGTTTTACTGCTCTTTATCTTTTAAACCTCTGGAATTCATCCAAATGATGCTTTCAAGTATTTCTCTACAATCATTTGAGCTTCAGATTTGTTTTCATTGTTAGCTTACTTTTTCCTTAGAAAAAGTCTGTCAATATTGTGAAGTTTGGTAAGGGAAAATATTGTTAGGCATTGGGGCATACTAACTTTACAGAGATCAGGATAGTGAAGGTTCAAATTCCTGCATCTTTTTTTTTTTTCCTCTGTGACTTTGGATCAAATCACTTCTCATTTGCATACCTCATTTTGCCTCATTGGGAAAGTGGAAACAATAGTGCTTCACCACTTTTCAGGGCTGTTTCTGAAATCTTTATGAAGCTTTTTATATACTCAGGCCAGAAGAATGTGGCCCTTGAGACTGTGTGTGTTAGAGGCAACATGAGCACCAATACAATTGGCTTGAATATTACTACTCAAAAACATTTGACAGAAGTCAGTAAATACTTCGGATTGTCTGTCACAAAGCACAGCTCTTGCTCAGCTAATTTTGTGACATTACAGCAGTAACTCTTGTACTTCCTCATCATGCCCAGACCTGTATTGTTTCCTAGCTTCCCCTTCAAGCACTTTGCATCTGGCAGAGAATGAAATTGCTTGACATTTACTAACGTAAACAGCATGTCCTTTCTTCTGACGTAATCCATGGTAAAATTTATTTCAATTTTACACAAAATTGTTCCAGCAAACTTGCATTAAAATAATTACATATCTGTTTAAAGATTTGTTGAAAGAATAAACTGGAGTTTATCATGAAAATGAAATCATTGTAGATACTGTATGCTACTGTGTAAATTAAATAATTGCAGAGGGGCTTGGTCATGAAATTACAGTGTGCCAAACCCTGAGAGCTCTTAAATGTCCACTGTGGTTATTTGGAAGGCTACAGGTACAATGGGAAAGCTCTGGATTTGCATTCTGTGAGGCCACAGTGCCTTTCCAAGAATGTGTCAAACAAAGGACTGCTCTGGAGGTCTGACATCTAAAGGCTTGTGAAGTAAACTAAATTTTCTTCCACACATTGTATTAATATGAAATAAAAATTGTATACTACAAATGCATACCTGGAACACAGAGAGGAAAACACTGAAAGATTTACATGATGCTCTTAGTCATCTCCTATAATGAATTCTTCAACAGATAGTATTTTGACATAAATATTCCAAGGAGTTTTTGTACATTGTATCTGCTCAGCCTGTTATGTTTTGGAGAATGTAAGTGTGTCTGCACACATATATTCTGCACACACAGATACTCTTAAGTACACTACTTTGGAATAGTGTTATCACTAGCATATGTGGAAATTTAAATGTATACATTCCCCATTCTATGAATAGCGTACCTTAGAATGACAGCACACTCAGTTCTGTTTAATTGCAATAATAATGATGTTATTTTTCTATTGCTTTAAAAACAACTATTCTGTGTTTCTCTGTTTCAAGTATTGTGGCTGTTTGTTGGTGTTGGATTGCTAGGATTGGGTCTGCGTTATAAAACTTACCAGAAGAAGTTGGGCCAAGGGGTGAGTATTGTGTTTGTGAAAAGGGTAACTTTCAAATATACAGTAAAATGCATGTGTGATACCTTAGGTGTGTTGGTTGGTGCTGAAGAAGTCTTTGTACCAGTATCCAAGTATTCACAACAATAATGCAGAAATGAAGATGCAAAAAGTTTAATTTGTAAATATTCTGAAAAACTGAGATGCTTGCCTCATACATTCAATTTGAATGTTACTTTTTATAAATGAGTTAATTTGAATTGTATTCAAAACTTGACTGGACAAGGCTGTTAGCAGCCTGTTCTTATATCAGGGATGTTTGAATAGATAACCCCATGAGGTTCCTTCCAGCTGAAGGAGTTCTATGCTTCTATATTTATATGCATAACTCTGAATTAAACCTCTCTGAAAAGTTGGTTGACTTAGATTAGGCTCAGACTCGTTACAGAAATTGGATAAAAATTGGAAGATTCAAATTTTCTTTCTGGCAAAAAAGTAGATATTGCAATGATAGTAACAATTAAGATGCTAAACTTTGCAAGCATTAAGCATTTAGATTACTTACAAGTTGTCCAAGTGTGTTGCTTGCATGTTTAGAAATTTTAATTCAAAATTAGAGCTCTTTTGATCAGATATAAATTAACGTTTCCATTCTACGATTTAATTGATTGCTAATATAAAATTACATTTTTGATGCAGATTGTTTCAATTACGAATTAGACTTTTTTCTTTTGGTGGGAGTTTGGAAATACTCCTTTGAAACTTACTCTTGACATGAATTCCTGTTGATAATTTTTTTGTTAGAGAAATCACTGATGACAAATGCAGGAAAATATGCAGAAAAGGTGATGAGAGCTAAGTAGAAATTGTATGTGTGCATGCACACACGTACATATTCACACATGCAGACAGGTATATACAGGTGGCTTTCTTCTTAGAAATCATCCACATTTATAGTACCTTAGAATGTGGGGAAAAAAAGTGGATAGTTCCTGTTAGGAAGATGATAAAATTCATAGTTTCTTTCATGTTCATTTATTTACTGTTACTTGTACAAATTCATTTTTCACTATGATGACTTTTCTCCTCTTGTTAATAGCAGATTTTTCTCAAAAATAACTAAAGTATTTTGTAATCCTGGCAGCTTTCTTAGCAAAATATGTTGGTTAAAACATCTCTTCTTGTGTGTCTTTTATGGCACCGTGTATCTGACGTTCTTGACTGCAAAGGTGTAATACATAAAATTGTACTTGACTTTCTTTCCATTTACTTTTTTGAGGTTCCAAAAAGAGACTTCTCTGCTATGATCTGGCCTTTTAGATTTGCATATGACAATGAAGGATGGTCTAATCTGGAAGGATCAGCTAATTTGCTTAATCAGACAGGTAACTCTTTTTTTTCTGCGCTTCATTTATATTTGAGAGGGCTCATCTAACAAGACAGAAGCAAGAACAGCTGCTGGGTAACTGAGTCCATTCTTGCATTAACACAAGAACCTGTGTCTAGTGGCTTTCTGCTGAGTTTGTGAGCTGTTCCAATACAATCACTTCTGTTAAAAATCCATTTGCAGAGGTGATAATTTTTTAAAATATATTTTAAAGAGGTTTATGGTTGGAGGAAACACTTTCTTTATTATTTGGATTTTTTTTCTCGCATTGCTGATGAGTTACTGTCTATAGAGAAATTATTTGCATAAATGACATAATGATAAATATCCTTTTAGATAAAATTTAATGTTTTATATCTTCTCTGTGTTTTTGAGGGGTTTTTTTTAGATATGAAGCATTATATAATTCCTAAAGGGTCTGAAATTAAAATGCCCTAAACAAGGTATATCCAGAGGAGAAACAGACAAGTCTATTTCTATCACTGAGCCAGAGCAATGTACAAAAGAAAAATAGTGATTGTAGCTTGGTTGAGTTGTCATGATTTTTACTATAAAGAAGGGTCTTTTAACCTGTTGCTCATGGACAGCATTTTGGTTGTAAAATCAGCTATCGGAAATGAAGAATTTGGACCAAAAAACAGTGCTGCTGCAGGGTACATTGAAAGGAATCAACCAGTGGTGCTTGTAGGTGTTAATTCTTTTCTGCGCCTGTGAGATAGGAAAGAGTGGGAGCTGCCCCATTAAGATTTAAAGTAGCTCAGATGATTAGGAAGCATCTGTGCTGTCATTCCAGCCTTTGTTGTTCTCCTCTCTTCCTGTGGTGTGAACTCACCGCAGGGCTTTCCTGAGCAGCTCAGGCTTGACAGACACAAGCAGTAGGAGGGCACTGACACAGGTGCTGTTGTGCAAGCCTTGGTTTTGTGGCAGAGATGCTCAGGAGTTGGTGAAGAGGGAACAGGCTAATTTGTGCATCATTCACTCTGTTGTCCCATGGGCAAAGGTTCAGAGGGCTGGGGTCTGTAGGCTGTCTAGCGATGTGAGAAAACAATTGGGACACTTCATAAATTGAAAATTGGAGCATTCTTGTACATAGCTCATGGCTTATGTCTGAGTATTTATTTCTTCTTTGCATATTTATTTATGAACTGCAGTGAATGCATTTATTTCTAGTACCTATAGTTTAAATTAATGAATGTGAGAAAAAGTGACTTACCCGGTTACGCCCATTGAGCATTTCTTTGTGGTAATGAAGTATCACTTCTAAAAGAAGCAATTGGTAAGTCAAAAAGGCAGCAAATTCCAAAATATAAATGAATAAATCTTAATTCCTGATTGCTAGAAACATGTATATAAAATATACATGTAACACTTTATTATATAAGATATTATTTGTTATGATTTCTTTTTTATTATATAAAATACTATTTTATTATATAAAATACCACAATAGTATTTCCAGGAAATGCATTAATGCATTCAGAGTTAAGCTGGAGATTCTTAAATTATTTGTTTGCTAAAGATGACTAACTGATTTTGAGAGCCACAGAGAAAAGAGTGGCTAACTTCCTGAGCATAGGGGTTATCTTTAAATGTGTGGTGGTATGCATTCCTTGGGCTCATCATCTCTCTGTTGGGATAGTGAAGTTGCAACGTGTAAAGGCTTTTGTAATTGGAACTGCTGTCTGCCCTGAAGGGAACCACCATCAGCCCCACTCAGTGGTTTATGTCCTTGTTCTGTGGTCAGCAAGTATGCTAATGATGTAGAAACAAAAATCTAGGAATCCACTTAAAAGTATTCTGAGCTGCCATTTTCCCTGCTAACATTGCTTTCATAGTGCTAAATAAGACATTTCAAAAGCAAAAAATCTTAGCTGGCAAGAGTAGTGCTGGATGGAGTGGTCTCAATGCCTTATAGAAGGGCTGCAGATGAAGTGGTGGCAGATGAATCTGTCTCCTAGAGTAGGAGAGCACTCCAGTGGGGCATGATCACAGCAGGAACGGAGCGCTTGCTGCTGCTGCAGCTGTACCAACTTGTTGCTCGAGCTGAGCCTGGATGGTGCAGCCAGCCTGTGGCCAGCTTGCAGACTCCCACCTTCCTTCAGGCACAGGCAAGTCTTTCTCAGCTGCCAGTCCCTTGAGGGACTGCATAGCTCATCATGTATCCTGCAGCTAAAATATAGGGGAACCTGCCATGTTCCCCTGACCAAACCACACCTCAACATGTAAACAGAGAGGGACCACAGTGTTGTGAGAAAGTGAGGTGGCTGTGGATGGTCAACAATTCACTAGAGCTGGGAACATTTTGTTACCATGCCTGGGGGCTGACACTAGCTTGCTATGGACCGATTAATTGTTTTGGCAGCAGCAACCTGCTCCCTCTTGCACAGGAGCCTTTGGTGCAGAATAGGATTTGGTAGATGAAGTTAAGTGCAGGTGTGCTACGTAGCGCTTGCTCATCAAGTTGAAAGCAGTAGACTCGCTACTGTGCTGTTAATCTGTGTATGCACATTATGTCTAATGCTTTTGAAATGGTCCACACTAGGTACGCACAGGCAAGCTGTATTGTGGAGCCTCATGTGTGTCTGGTTACGCACCAGGAAGGAGGTATGGCATCCAGACACTAAGTATCTCTCCATCAGAGGCTGTGTAGCTTAGAGTGACTGAAAGTTTGGGCATGTCTCTGGTGCCAGTGTAAGATTTGCCCTGATTGGCTCCTGAAGGGCTTGTGTCCATCCCTGTGTAATCAAAAGGGAAATGATGACATGATATAGTCATTTATAAATTTAATTTATAGGTCACAATTATAAATTTGGAAATACTTTCTTTTTTCGTCCCCATTTTAGGTGCAGATTTTATCACTATTATAGAGAGTGATGCCTCTAAACCATTCATTGGGAACAATGATCCAACAATGTGGCTAGGAGAAAGACTAGGATTTTACACAGATTTCGGTCCAAGCACAAGAGATCACACTTGGGGGTGAGTCATCTTTACATGCACAGTGACAGTAAGAAAATGTAAATACGCTACCCAATACTAACTCCACTAGAACACGGGCAAAGAATAATTGGAATAATAATCACCATGATCACTTGCTGGAGCTTGTCTTGAAGAACACACTTTAATTCCTTAGCATTACAATGCAATGGAGATGAAGTTTTCTCGTTGTTAAAAATGATCAGATCTTGGTGCCTGCCCCTGTAAGCTATTTTGGCTTTGGTGATGCAAAGAATGGCATCCCACCCCTTAATGTACAAATTTGGAAATCTGTCATTCTAAGTATAATATCTGATTCGCTTTTATTGTTATTTTGTTTTGGACTGTGAGAACTTTAGATTTCAGACTTAAAATGTGATAGCAGTTGGAAAATGTAACTGCACCTGGGGTTACTAGAAATTTTGAATTCCTTAAATCCAGCTTGGGCTGTATAGTAGGAAATGGGCATAGAAAGCACATATGTATTTGACGAGATTTTCTGTGTCTGGTTTTACTTTACTGCTTGACCAACTACCAGTTGCATACCTTTGAATATCTTTGCCCTCTAGAAAATAATGGCTTATGACGTGACTTTTTTTCCCAGGGGAACATGCAGATCTCTATGGCAGATAAAATGTCCCAGTGATGTTGCAATGGCTATTTAATTTTTGCCATATGCGAGGGGAATTTAGTAACTTCTTCCAGAGCCTGTGTCTTTTAGGGATGCGGAATGGGGCAGAAAAGTCATTCTCTGAAATTTTCTTCATTAAATATTTTGAAAAACCTGATGCAAAAATGCTTTTAAGGTTGATTTCAAACAGAAGCTGAAAGAATGAGAAATCTCACGCTTTAAAGATGTATTTCTACCTGCTTCTACTTCTGATAAAATACATTTTAATTACTGGTAGTATAAAATTTGAGTTTGTCTGAAGATGCAAATTTTGAAAGCCTCAGTGTAAGAATTCATATATATGGAATAGTATTTCTTAGTGTAGGAGTGAATTTGATAATACATTTTTAGATACATACCTAAGTAATGTTTTAGAGCAAACCCTAAATTCAGAAAAATCTGCTAGAGATGGTTTGTGTTCTGGTCTGCTGGCTTTCTGTTTAGTGACCACTAATCCTCTGGCTTCATTTATCTGCTTAGTTCACCCTTGTGATGCTTGTGAACTACTAAATGTAACTGTTACCCTCTTCTCATGTAGGATTATGGCACTATCAAGGTATCCAATTGTAAAATCTACCCATCACCTCCTTCCATCCCCAGAGGGAGAGATTGCACCCGCCATCTCCATGACTGTCAACTTCACTGGGAAACTCGTTGATTTTGTTGTCGCGCACTTCGGAAATGAAGAGTGTGTATTTTATCTATTGTTACATACATTGTGCAAAGTTGGGTAATGTAATTTGTGAACTTCTGGAATTTCTTTTGTACCCTTTAAAATCTGCTGTAATGCTGGTTCTAACAAGGCCTGTTGGAGGAAATGCTATGGCATAGCTATTGGTTTAAAATTTTGAAGCATTTTTAAAAAGGGACAAATGTGTCACACAAAACTCAGCTGAGCCTAATGTCTGAGTTACTAAAGATAGTTCTGCAAAACCACAACAAGTAATAGGGTTACAGATACATCTCAGTGCAGGATAGCATCCTTCTGACTTTCCACATGTGGAATAGATCTATTATATTCTACAGTGAGTGCAGATAGTTACAGTTACAGACAGATAGCATTAATGGACACTTGATATTTATTAAAATGAAAAGTAACAATTCTGAAACCTCTGAGAAAGGACAGTGTTGAAACAGCAAGAAAAATATCCACTCAATGTCCTTCTGACTATACGAAACTGGAAATATGAAATCTGATCTCTGGATTCTGAAAGAAGGAATTATACCAATAACTCAAATATGTGATGGAAAAGATTAAGGTACATATTTAATTTCTTTACTTTAAAACAACGTCCTGATTACTTGTGTGTAATAAATATTAATAAGGGATAGTTTTGTGATGTTCCATCTAGCTGTATTTTCTGGTTTATTTCCTGCAATATCTGGTATGTTTGTGGTTATGCAGTAAGATTTGGGCTATTTTTTTAATATAATTTAATTCTTGGAGAGGCAAATTTATGGATTGGGTGCAGAATATAATAAATAAAGCTGCTGCTCAGAAAGCAATAGGAATTCTCATTATCCTATAGTGCATTTCCCCATTTCCTTCCCCCATATAGAAGCTGTGCTCCAAGCATGCAAATTGTTTATAGAGTTCCCTTTTACTAAATCCATATAGTTGTCAGAAACCACTCCCAGTTTGAACTTGAGAAAGGAATTTCATTCTGTGCCTTACACAGATGATTAGACTTGCCTCTCTGAGCAACTGTTTGTAAAAGTAGAAGAAAATAGCACTGTATTCCCCCTTCACAAAGAGATGAGATAAAGATGAAGGAGAAAATAGGAGGAGACACATGAGAAATGAGTGCAAATTAGATTGTGTTTTGAGGTGAATGAATTTGTAATTAAATGGCACACACAACTACTGTTTTTCATCTGCTTAGGATGACATAGAGTCATAGAATCTTTAAGGTCGGAAAAGACCTCTAAGATCATCAAGTCCAACCATCAAGCATAAACTATAGAATACTGGATAACTAGGGATTTTTTTTAAAGACTATTTTTAAAATGTGGGAATATAACAATGCCTGTGTCATTTAAAAGAACCCGTCTTCTGGAGAGGTGCAATTCTGGAAAGAGCAGCTAGCTGAGCAGGCAACTTCATATATACCTAGGTCAGGCTTCTATTTATATGATTGGGGTTTTTTGTCTTCTGTCTGCGTGCTCTTTTTCCCTTATGCATTTCCTTCAGTCAGAAGTACTGCTGTTTAAAAAGAATAGCAGCGTTTAAATTCTTGTCTTCTATTGGGATTACAGATTCCAAAATCAACTCCCTGTCTCAATGGTATTTAGCCCAGTCTACCAAAATACAGATGAGAACATGATTTACGCAGCTTTTTGAAGTTGTTAACTTGAAGAATCATAGAAAGAAAACTGCCTTTACATTATGTTATGACAAATCCAAATACAAGGAATAGGATCCAATGCAGTATTTTGCCAGGCTCCACTTATGCTATCATTTTTGGTCATGTTGGAACTGTTGTGTAAATCTTGTTAGAGAGATGCAGAATACCTGCCAAATGTTGTTAAGTAGTGTTAATGGGATGACGTAGGTCTTAAGTTATATTTCATAAATTATGTGACCCAGACTTTAAGACGGTATTTACCATCATAAAAGTTTTGTTAGCCTGTGAGCTCTTTGTTATGCACCACACTGTGCTAGCACAATAAAATTTCAAGTGCAGGCAGAGACAAAGCCTCAGATAACCAAAGCACTTATGTTCACATTTCCTAGTGATGAGATCAGTATTAAAAACAAAACAGTAATAGAAAAAATTGTTCCTATAATGGTTAGAAAGAGAACCCTAATTACATCTACCACGACCATGTGGCTTTTATCAAACATAGTGATCATTTTGAATCAGTGAGCTTTCTGTAAACTTTCATACTCTCTAATACTGAGAAATTAAAAAGGTACCAGGTTCATTTGTGGTTTACTATGTTATAGTATAAAGATTCAGAGCTAAAAGGTGTATATGTTAAAAGTCTTTTCCATTTCTTTCAGAGAGGACTTGGACAGAAAACTTCAGGCTATAGCTGTTTCAAACCTATTGAAGACTAGCTCTAAGCAAGTTGTATTTCTAGGATACATCACTTCAGCTCCTGGATCTAGAGATTATACCGAATTAATAGAAAATGGAAATGTCCAGGTAATGTACAAATACTGCTTCTTTGAGCAATTAGAGATAATATATATTTGAAACATTCAGCTTAATATTTCAAATTAGTAATTTAGAAATAGACATATAAGGAAATACATGCACATTTTCAAATACAATCTTCAGCTACCTCATGACATGTTATAGAGAAAGTGGAGTTACACAGTGAAAGAACAGGATGCAGTGGACAGCAGTTGCTGCTAGGGGAATGTCAGTTAGTAGAAGGAAAAAAAAAATAATCACAGTCAGGGTTGTCAAGCGTTAGAACAGGAGTCCAGAGAAGCTGTGAATCTCTGTCCTTGGAGATATTCAGAAGCTGACTGCATAAGGCCCTGAGCAACCTGCTTGAAGTTACTTTCAGCATGGGGCTGGGAGTGGGTGACTTTCAGACGTCCCTTCCAACCTCTAATTCTGATTCTTTTGTTTTTAAACTGAGTTCTGCANCAACTGCAAACTAAAAGCTGAACAATCCAAAGAATACAAACTATGTCATTTAATAAAAATCTTGTTTGAGAACTTTTTTTTTGGGGGGGGGTGGGGTGGGTGTGTTGGTGTTTTTGTCAGGAGATGTCAAAAAGTTGTCTGATTTGTCTAACTTTTTTTTCTTTCTACCTTATTACAATGTTTTAGGCAAAACATTAGCAGGTTTACACATTGGTTCTGATCTAAAGCCTACCTATAAGGAAAGCTTGCCTTATTTGTTTGACCTTTTTTTTTTTTCCTTTCACTCATAGGATATTGACAGTACCGATCGTGACAGATGGTGTAGCTATATTATGTATCGTGGAGTAATAAGGTATGTTAAAGTGGATCATTTATTCATTGGTTTTAAAAATCTTTATGACAATCAGTTTTACACCCTTCTGTAGGTAATTGTGGAAGAGTTGTATATTCCTAAACAATTATGTGTGAACAGTTAGATACATCATGAAGTAATGCAAAACATCGATCTCAGGATAGATTGGTGTATTTTTGAATATAATTTACAAAGACAGTATTACAGGTTTCATTCTTCTTTCTCAAAAGCCTTCAGTTCTAATCTGCTTTGGTAATGTAAAACTACTTTTTTCCAAAGCTCTGGCTTTGCAGCTTCATTCTAAAATGTGAAGACTAAGCCCTAATTTGTATGTGACACAGAAGATACAAATTTTGAACTATGATTGTAGGGTTTGTTGAAGCAAAATGCTGATCTAATCCAGCAAAGCTTTATGCTGTATTTAGTGGAAACTTTTAACTGCATAAGCCCATATTGAAGCACTTACCTCTGCTGGGACCTGTGCACTCCATATCTTTTAATACCAAGTTGCTTGTCAATCATTCTCTTGGTGATATATGTACCAGAATGGAATTCAGCTTATTCTGAATAAACTGTGCAAATTCTGCAGTGTTCACAGGAGTAAAATCAGTAAACTAGATAGCTGTCATAAGTAACAGTACTAAGTAAAAAAAACCCAAAAACCAAAACAACAAAACTTCCATTTGCCACCTAATTTTTCTCATTGCTCATTCCATTGATGCTTGAGTTCCTTTCTTGAATTTCAAAATCTCTTCAGTGAAAAAAATTTGGTGAGCTTGTATCAGTGTGTGTGTGTGTGTATATATATTCTCTCTCTATTTATGCATACATACTCTAAAACTATAATTTAAAAAATAAGTTTCTAGATCTAGAACTTAGTTTTCTTGTGAAACATGCTTTCTCAGTTTTCCTACTTGTGACATTGTTATGATCCTCATGTTTATAGAGCACTAAGTTTTTTGAAGGTGAGATTCACAAAAATGGAAAGTTATGTTGATAGGTTAAATAATAACTCTTGGGTAAAAAGAGACATGAATTGAGAATGTGGTGAAATTGCCTTATTTCTTCAAACTGACTCTTCTTGTATCTGATAGGTTGGGCTATGCCCGCATATCTCATGCTGGTTTAAGTGATTCAGAAGTCCAGATGGCCAAATTTAGGATCCCAGATCACTTGGATAGCTATGTTGACAATGACAGAATTGTCACTGATCCCAGCCAAGTTCCTGAGGACATCCATTTCAATCCCAGGTTAGTGTATCTCATAAGAAATTAAGGGAATGATGTACGTGGCATCTTGTAAAAGAGAAGCCTAGGAACAAAATTCTTAAAGTAGGAGGCACTGGTCAGTACCAAACTGAGCAGAAGATTAGGAGGCAAGAACTTCTGATTTGTGATTCCATTTTTTTTCTGCTGACTTGGCATGTGCCTTGGGAAAATCAGTCTGCTGTGTCATGGCATAAATTGAAGGTAATGCTTATTTCACCCAGGTGATTAATTTCTGAGATTGTTTGGTAGGGATATTTGCCAAGTGGTGTGGTGACTTACTTTATAGATGATGATGTGGTCTCCCATGTTTCTCAGCACTTTTGAGGATTGGGGTCTTAATGTACTGTAACTTAGAACACATAATACAGTATATACATTAAAAACTCTTCACATAAACATTTTAAAACATGCTATATAACTGGAGCAAAAATTAAGGAGAATGCCTGAGGCAATATGTTACATATGTCAAGAAGACAAGAAGGTTAGGTTTTTACATAAAAAGTTACTTATTTCTGGAATGTTGTAATTTTTCCACTGGCATTGCATAAGGAAGAGAAGTATGGAGAAAGGTATTTATTCTACACTGAAAATCAGTAGAAGAGTCATGAAGTTTGAGGTAGATGTTGCCACAGAGAGACAGTTTCCAGCAATGCTGTATTTACTACTTCTAACATGCATAATACAGAATATATTCATTTCTTAGTTACGCCTAACAGTTGAACTTACTTTTTATTTACCACTCAGTCACTGGCTTCCTGTCTAAGCAGGACTTTTACCCAGTCTTTTCCACGTGATGAAACTTGCCTAAAGTTAGCATTCACATTCAGATTTTCCTCAGTTGATTTCAGTGCAGAATATTTTTCTTGTCCTAATTTCTTTTCTGTCTGCCTATAAGCAGAAAATTTGTACCCTTTAGGAATAAGTTTAACTTTTTCCACTTAACTATAGTTCTTTTGAAATACAATGGCATTGCTCTTAAATGTTACTTAGCGCTGACATTTTGAATAAGTACTACATTTTACTTTTGCAAATCTATCTACCTTAATAGTCAGTAGTCAAAACTTTCAGATTTAAATATAGCATGAAAAATTACAATTTTCATCATAATTTTCAAAAGTAAGATGTGCAATATTAACAATAGGGTTGACTATTTGGATAATATGGGAGGTTAAATTATATCTCCACTGAAGTCAGTAGAAAAAACTTCAAGAGCGCAGGATTTAACTAGATAAATGCACGGCTTACCTTTGTCAGCTGGAGTTCCATTTATAGAGTGCCTATGGCATTAATCCAATCAGTGTAATTAAATATCTCCATTATACTCAAAGACCTCTAGTTAGATAGAGTACATAGATTATGATTTTTATGTAAGTAAGGTTGTGGCCTGTTTCTGAAATAAACTATCTAGAACATTCAGAAGAAGTGTTAATTATACTGTAGTAAGTGTATGATTTAATTGCATGGGTTAAATTCTGTTGTAATGGTTTTGCTTTGTCGAATATTTTTCCTAGGTTTGGATCTTATAAAGATGGACATAATTATGAGCATATTCATCACTTTCATATGAGCACTCCTAAATATTTCAGACAGACAAATTAGAAGGAGAAAATAACATATCATTGGGATCAACAAGAAAGGTTTGTTGCTTGAAATTGAATTGGCAGCCCAAAAGACTACATTGCTTAAGGATGAGCAACTCCCATGTTGGATAACACTCAATGTCTGTGTAATAGTTGATGACTTTTCTTTAATGAGCTGTTATCGCTGTGAGAGAGGGAAGATGCATGCATTTTGATAAAATGGTATCTACCTGGGCCAGATACCTGCTTTGTACACAGCAAAATAAGGGTGGGAACTTACCTTTTTTGATGGTACCCTATATTGTGTTGTTTCAGAGTTGAATGTATCTATCCACCTTTTCTTTAGGGTCCAGATATGACCCCTTTTCTCTCCTGGGAGCTCATTGCAACAATCATGAGCAAGGAATTTCAGCTGACTTCCACACTTTTTTGATGACTGAGGCAGAGCAGAATAATGTGGTAGTGTAGATAACTTGATGATGATATGCTGCACTTTCTAGGCCTGCTGTTATTGCAATAAAAAGGTTGGTCTTAGGTTTTTCAAAATAGAAATGGGACTAGTGTGTTTCTTCATTGGGAGATATGCAGTAACTGCATGTTTGAAGTGTGTGTGTTTTTGACTTACTGAAACAGTGTTTACATCTGCTGCTATTCCACATTTTATTCTTGAGCTGTAATGCCCCAAAGCTGGTAGTCATTCACACTAACCAGACTGGAGACCCCCAACATAACAGTCTTTCAGCTCCTTCCTCTGGTCCGCTTGGAGATTTAATTTTGGGTTAAATTAAATTAATTAGATTAAATATAGCATCTAGATTTAATTCTGCTTGCCAACCTGAGATTGGCATGGTCCCCTCTTGAAACTCCCCCACCACCACCCCGTGAAGAATGAGAAGTGATTCAATTTTGGTTTATATAATATGACTGAAGAACTAGAATGGGAATAAAGCCCAAAGATCTGGGTATGAATATGCACTGGGGAGTCTTCAAACTCTAAGTACTGCTGGGAGTCTGATAACTATTCCATGAGTTTTATTAGAACATTGCAGGTGATTGATGTTCATAATATTGGAGAAAAGGTGGTGGCTTTTACAGACTTTGTTTTTTAACGGGACATTAGACACTGCCATGCTTTTACAAAGGGTAAAGTACCTCTGAATAGTTATTGTTATGAGATACTTATGTGAACACACTGCAGAAGAATTAAAAACAATCATGCTCAACATGACAAGGGAGAAAAATTGATTGTAATTTTTATTTAAAGTGCACTATGATAAAACAAAAAATGCATTGTTCCTCTGCTAGCACTGCACTTTAGTGGAACTTAATAGAAGTGGGGCTTTTTTGACAGTGAATTACCTATTATGCAACACACACGTGACAGGTAAAACATGTTTTCTCAGGGTCTCTTGGCAATGTCTTTCATGTTTAACTCCTGATCCTTCAGTGTATGTGCAGAGCTTCTCTTAAACAATGGGGATATCTTCAGTGTTGTCCAAAGGAAGTTTCGTGCTTGTGAGAAACATGTTAGATGGTTTATTTAAATGACCGTCTCAATTTGGAAACCATGTTTGTGATGTTGGTATGTAGTTCTGTGTGTCTTTCCAGTGATACCTAAACATACTGTGACTGAAAGGAATAGGAAGTGTTGCAGGAAAGAGGGTGGGGTTTTTCTCTTCTGATTCTCCACCATGGGCTTTTGAGAACAGCTTGAGCATACTCGTTTTTATTCTTTCTCTATGTAAGCAAATACAGGATGTGTCTTTACCTGGGGTTTCTTCTTCTGTGGAGTCAGGTAAGTGCTGCTGTCACTAAGCTTGTCACTTTATCCTGGTCACCCATCATTTTGCTCCCTTGTTTTTAGGACAGTGTTTCTGAGAGTAAAACACTTCACTGATCTTTGGGGACAGAGGATATTTGAAAGGCACTTGAGGAATACATAATCACCACAACTTCATCTCAGATAGTATTAGAAAGCCTGACTTTGTTAGTTACAATTAACCATCTATTATTGAACTAATTTACTTCTCGCCTAGAGATGCTGTATTTTTCTTTACAAGCCCAAGGAAGTCTAATCAAACATACCAGTTTAGATATCCTTTAGGAAGGATTTTAAATCCTCTGAACATGTTCTCTGTGTGACTCTTCAGCAGGACAGGATAAATTAGGTTTCGGAGTGATGGGAGTGACTTTCTTGCCCTTTCAGCAGTTTTCTTCTGCAAACAGCAGTAACCCGTCTCTGCCTTCTCCCAGCCTGCAACAGCAGCTGGCACTGGCACCAGCATTGCACAGCGGCTCTGAGTATCCTCACTTCTTTGCAGCGTGCTCTCATGGTAGCTCTGACGCACGTCCAGCCACAGGTTTGCCTTTCCATAGCCTGTACAAAACATAACATTATCTTGCCACATTACTTAACATTCTCCACAGGCTGACTCTGCAAATCCCTCATAATGTCAGCAGTTGATTCATGTGAGGTGCAGGAAATGATACCCATCAACATAAAAAGCTTGAAAAACCCTTGGTTTTTTTTTAACAATTAAGAAATAGAGTCAGGGTGTTTTTCAAGAAGCCAGACACCAAAGCATGACTTGCATAATAGATCAGACTATATGTCATCTCCGTGTGTAATCTTCAAAGTCTGTGAGCATACTTGGATGGATTTCCACAGGATTTAGAAATGTTCACCCCATTAGAAACGTTCATGTACACGTTGTCAAAAGCTAAAGTTTGAATATTTTCTTCTGAGTAGCTTGTGTAATTTAATGTTGGTGGATCCATACCTCATGCCTACTATCAGAAAACACTGTATGCAAATGTAATGAGTAGGAGGTATTTGTTGACATTTGCATTATTTTATTAGAATGACCAAGAAAAACTACGACCATGATCTGTTTGTATACTGCTTCTACTATTGTGGTTAGAAATGGGAAGCTAAAACTACACTTTCTTTGTCCTTGAATCTGCACGCTGATCTAATCCCCTGTATCTGACTGGTTTAGAAAAATGTTCAGTACATCTCCCAGTCACAATCGCTATGTTTCAAACTATGAAAGAAATGTGCTAGAACAGGTCCTGCTGCAGGGGTGTGTGACTAATCTTGCTGTTTTCTAATCATACTTTCTTCATCTCAGCTTTCATAAGATAGTATGTTATGAAAGAAAATGTTTGTGGATATCTTTTTATGTATTCAGAAATAGCACAAAAAGATAAAATGTATAAAATAGACATTATTTTCTAAAAGTTTGAACTTTTGCAGGCAGTAAAGGGTCTAAATTATATATATCTGGCTTCAACGTAATATGTATTCTGTTGTACTTCTAATTCCATCCTCTCTGACATTCTGTGCAGGTCATTTAAAGTTTCTAGGAACATACAGGAAGAGGCAGTAGTACATCAGGAGCCTACCAGTGTGTATCTCGGAATAAGAAAAAAGGACTCTAGGTAACATGTAAGAGAGCAACTTCTGAGAGTAGTTGTACTGAATTCTTCAGCGGGGTGGAGACTCAAGTCTTCTCCTATGTATATTACGGCTTTGGGGCCTTGACTCAGGCATTTGTATTGTAAGCTCAGCTTCAAGAGCGCAGTAGTTCTGGTGGTGTCACAGCACTCTGAAACCTGGGAGCTGCAGTTCAAACCTCTTCGGCTAAGAAGGACCTGAAATTTTTATTTCCCATTTTCAAAAAGGGTGTCACAGCTACAAAAGTTGGGCACATCCTTTGGTTTTAGGCTGGAGTTGATGTTACTGAAGCAAATTGGGTGCAGCTTAAGTGTGCTCCCTGAAAGAGAACACCGAAAATGTTCAGGGTCTTCTACTAACAGTGAGGGAGCTTTGTGGCCCCAGACAAAGTGCTGGTTGTTTTGATGCACCTCCAGGGTTCAGGTAGACATTCTGAGTTGCTCTCTTAAGCTTGACTGCTTAGAGCTTCCTAATTATGAAGTAAGCAGATTTTTTTTTTTTTTAAATTTCAAACTGAAGCTGAAAAAAACCTGTAAATCCAATTTAAGGATTTAAATATGAGCTACCAACAGCCCTGAAGCATGTTTTTTTCTCATGTATGTAAAATTACATTTGTTTGCAGTGAGTTACAAAAGAACTGTCAAAGTTAGACATCTGCAGAGCAAGTGTAACAAAAGTTTTTACTTAAACAAGGAGCATAGTATGAGTACATGGGACATAGCAATTAAAATGAGCTGAATTACTTAATGAGGAGTGGTTTGAAAGCAGTTATAGAATCTGCAGCTGCTACTTTCTGCCACCTGAGGTCCTCTTTACCCCTGATCTGTTCTGCTGATACCTCGCAAGAATAACACACAGTTAAGGTGTTTCATTGTAACTCTGAGGGTGAAAAAAATCTTTTCAGAAACATTACATAAAGCTGTTTGTATTGACTTGGGTTTCAGTTGTTTTTTTCATGTCTGCAAATGATTTAGAAGTGTGATTGCTGGGCTTCTGGTAGACAATTTGTTTCTCTTCTTACAGTGCCCTGTACTGTGCTTTCTTACTGCTTTATCTGCTTTGCTAATGTTCAGCAAATTCTGCTTTGCTGATGTTTTTATTTTCAATACAATTCTCTTTGCCCTCTGACTCGTAAAACACGTAATGGTTTGTGACTCTGGTGTCTAAAATTAGCTTTCAAGCTTGTTTCTAAGCAAAACAAGATGAACAAAGGTATTTGAAGCAGTGGCTTTAGCAATTTGGAGTCTGATACCTTTCGGAAACGGGGGATCATCTTTCTCAGACACGCCTTCTACACTATGTTTCTGATAGCAAAGAAGATATAACTAAGTAAATGGATCTTCTTTCGCATGTTAGCCAGTATTTTTCATAGTCTGTAGGTTGGGTGTTTTTTTTGTGGTTGACATTTTAGATATTGTGTTGGGTTTGCATGGCAAGGTTTTGGTAGCACGGGGGGCTACAGGGGTGGCTTCTGTGAGAAGCTGCTAGAAGCTTCCCCTGTGTCTGACAGAGCCAATGCCAGCTGGCTCCAAGATGGACCCACCGCTGGCCAAGGCCAAGCCAATCAGTGCCTCTGTGATAACATATTTAAGAAGGGAAAAAACAGTTAGAGAGGGCTTTTGCAGCCAGAGAGAGGAGTGGGAAGGTGTAAGAAACTCCGCAGACACCAAGGTCAGTGCAGAAGGAGGGGCAGGAGGTGCTCCAGGCACTGGAGCAGAGATCCCNCGGGAATGAAGTTGAGCCCGGGAAGATGCTAGGGATGGGGGGGAAGTGTTTTAAGATTTGATTTTTATTTCTCATTCCTCTACTCTGTTCTGTTTGGGAATAAATTAGGTGAATTTCCTCTCTCTAAGTTCAGTCTGCTTTGCTTGTGACGATAAGTGAGTGATCTCTCCCTGTCCTTAGCTCGACCCACAAAGCTTTTCATTACACTTTTTCTCCCCTGTCTAGTGAAGGAGGGGAGCGATAGAGCAGCTCTGGTGGGCACCTGGCCCCTAGCCAGGGTCAACCCACCACGGATATCAATTCAAAAAAAGCAACACAAACAATGACAGTCTTTCTCCTTTGAAAAAAAAAAAAAAAAAAAGTCTGCAGTTTTAAGTTTGATCTAGCAGAGTGTAAATTTGCTGGTGCATTTCCTGCCCTTCTCCAGTTCTTGGCTTATTATTCCTCTCCTGGGTGTTGATGGGAGCATTTGCACATATGTGTCGTGAGCCAGATCAGGATATTCATCTGGCTGGGAAAACGAATGANTAGCCAGGGTCAACCCACCACGGATATCAATTCAAAAAAAGCAACACAAACAATGACAGTCTTTCTCCTTTGAAAAAAAAAAAAAAAAAAAGTCTGCAGTTTTAAGTTTGATCTAGCAGAGTGTAAATTTGCTGGTGCATTTCCTGCCCTTCTCCAGTTCTTGGCTTATTATTCCTCTCCTGGGTGTCGATGGGAGCATTTGCACATATGTGTCGTGAGCCAGATCAGGATATTCATCTGGCTGGGAAAACGAATGAAGAGAAAAAAAAATGTTGAATTTAATTTGTTTGTTTTAGGGTTTTTTTGCTTTTTGGGGGTGTTTGGGGGTAGTCTTGCTGTCTGATCTACCTTGCTATCTTGTTGTCCAAATGGTTGCATTGGCACAAAAGACAGTATGCCAGGAGGGCTAGGATTAAGAGGGTAATGCTGGAGCTGCTTAAACTGTCTCTGTCCTTGAGAGAATGCTTGATCAACCATGACCTGATTGATCTGCTCTATGTAAAATGCAGTACTTCTGCATTTTGTGAACTCGGGCTTCAGAAAGAAAATACAGAAGTGACTATGTAACATCTGCCAGCCTGGAGACTTGCGTAGTAGTTAGAACTGGTGGTAACAAAGGGGATATTTATACCTTCTTGAGGTTGGAACGAAGGTGCTTGTTGTAATGGGCCTTGTTCTCATGGGGCAGGCCTTTTCTGGCTGAAGTATACCTTCCCTTGTTTAGCAGGTAGAAGCAGAAAACAGAGTCTCTTTTGTGTTTCCTTGTGGATTTCTTGGCAGATCTGGTTTTTAAGGGTTAGGGATTATACTTGTGCATTCAACTATTCAAAAAGATTTTTAATTTTTCTTTGTCAAACTTACAGTATTATTTGCTTTACACTTGTGGATAGTATCTTTCATTTTAGACTAATATAAATGGAGGGGGGGAGGGGAATACGAACCTTTCCTTAGGTCCAAATGGTTTCAGATACAACCAGATAGGGTTTTTTTGTGCCACCTTTCTTTAGCTCTGTATCACTTTACAGCTGCATAAGGCACGGGAGAAAATTTCTTTCTGAATATGTTTTTATTCTGAACGAGTGGTCTATGTGCTTTTTATGGTCAGTGTGAACAAACAGGCACCCCTAAAGGAATTTCTCCTCTCGATCCAGAATTAGAACAGATCAGATGAATTGCAACTCGATGGTGCCCCTATTGGGTATAAGAGTTTGGGATGACACGCACAGATGTGAATGTCTGGCATGTGGGATGTTAGAACTACCCGAGAAGTGAAACCTAGCTTGTACTGCTTCACTCTGAAACAGATGATTATTATTCTTCTTAAAGGTGGTAGGGTAAAATATATGACAATTGCTAAGGTAAAGAAAAGATGGTGCAAATAGGAAAATACCAGACACAGAGGCAAGTTATACAGAAATAATTTCAAGGAGTTAGTGAACAAGTAAGAATTTCAAATAATGGGGTCTTTCATTGCTCTGACATGGTCTGAGTATATGACTTGAAGAGAGAAATCATTTTCTTATGGACTCCATCTTCTTCTCTAAAACAGGCAGTTGAAAACAGAAGATGTTGCTTTGCAAAATAAATGGGCTGCACTTGCACATTCTGATTAGCTCACTGAATAAGGCAAGGGTTGTAAAAACCTCCAAACGTGGTGTGTGACGAGTTAATTCAGGACTGTATGCTAATACACTGCTCCAAAGAGACAATTACCTTAAATCTGGCACTTGGACAGTTCTGAGTCCTTGACTTTCTTTTAATTTAACCTCTTAGAGGAACTTTTTTTTTTTTTTTCCATGGGTAATTTCTGCCTTAATACTCTGCCATTGTGTACAGGCGGTGCTGTCGCAGTCTGTTCTCATCTGCGTTTCAGCGCTGAGTAGGGCAAGGGCAGGCTGTTATCCCTGAGAGGAGGCAAGGTGCTGCGTTCATATGGTAGGCAGCAGTAACCTGCAAGGTGTCTTCCTCCGCGGGCTGGATTTCTAGGAGCAGGAACAGTTACCTCACTGCCCCGCTTGTCTCATCTACCTGCAAGGAGCAGCTGTTGGCCCCGCCATCCCCCTGCTCCGCTGCTGTAATGTTGACCCACCACTCCAGTGCGTTCTGCTGCCATTTTTCTCCTTAGGAAGAGGGAGATGGGAGAAACAAAGAAATCTTTCTAAAATAGTTGGTCATTTGGCTACACTGGAGTTGCGTATCAGAGAGCAAAGGGAGGGTGGCGTAGTCCGGAGAGCTTCCTTCCCCAGCGTCAGCTACCTGCTGCAGCCCTGACGACGCGGCCCCAGCCGCCCCGCGGCAGGCATTACGTACGCGTGCAAGCGCTCGTTTAGCCGCGTAGGGCCGGTACGAGGTTTGCGAGCCTTCGGGCGGGCAGAGGTCCGGGCTTGTCCTGACAGCCCGGGACCAGGGAGGCGGCCCGCGGGCCGAGGCTGCCTACCATCCCCACAGGCCCCCGGGCTGCCGCCGGAGCGCCCTCGGGGCTGGAAGGGGGCGGGTCAGCCCCGGCGGCCCCGCCCTCTGCCCCCGCTTACCCAATCGTATTAGGACGTGGGCGCGGCCCTTGGCCTCTATAGCCAATCAGAGCCACGGGTGACACAAAGTGGTGTTCTTTGCACGCGCTTTCAAGGCCAGCAAAAACTGGCACCGGCAAAGCCCAGTCAGAGTGGGAGGGGGGCGGGGTCGGCTGAGCCTTGAGCCCAATGGGAGGCCGGGAGCGCGTGGGGAAGGCGGTGCGGGGCAGGCAGAGGGAGAATGGCAGGAGCCTCATGCAGTAGGAGAGCAGGACGTGCGGCCTCTCAGGGCAGGCAGAGCCAATGGGTGCCGCCGGTGGGCGGGGCGGGAGGTGTCCGTGCTTGGGCTCTGTGATTGGGAGAGGGGCAGAGGGAGCCGGGCCGGGCAGGGCAGTCTGTGCGCTGCACGAAAATGCACTCGGATGCCGCCGCTGTCAGTGAGTAGCGGCGGGGCCNGGAGGTGGGTGGTGATTAATTTAGCGGATTCCGCCGGGCCGGTGCAGGAGAAACGGGCTGTGAAGGGGAATGGGGACCGCGGCGCATTGTGGGAAGTGTAGTCTGTCTTGCGACTGCCCCGCGCGGCGGGGCTGTTGTGGGGGGGTGGGGGACTACAACTCCCAGCAGGCACTGCGCCGCCGCCTCACGCTGCCCCCGCCCCCGCGCGGGGGTGCGAGTTGCAGCCCGGTACCCCGCGGCCGGCGCGGAGCCCCCGGGAGGAGCGGGGACCTGCTGCCCCCTGCCCTCCCCGCGGAGCGGGACGCGGCCTGGGGCAAGGCCGTTCGGCTTCGGGGCAGCAGTAAGGGCGGCTCAGGCCGCCTGTTTTGGAGGAACGTAGGGAGGGCTTTGTCTCTGCGATATAGTTTCTGGCTCCGCTTTCAGAGCAGGCGGGACCGTACGCTGAGGGCAGGTTGCGTGGCGTGGGGGGGGATTGCACACCTGCGTGGCTGTGGGGTAGCTGTGGGGGTCGGGAATAGGCTCCGTCCCTGTCCGCTGGAGAGACGAGGCTGCCATCCCGAGCACAAAGCTGCCTCGGCAGAACGATGTTCCCGATTCTTGTGCAATCTCCCAGGGACGTGTTCGCACTGCGCGAGGAGTTGCAGCCNCCGCCGGCAGGCGCTGCCGCCCGGCTGGGGGCGGTTTCTCCTGCCCCTCACAGAGCAGGCTCGGCCGAACGCGCCGCCGGGGCTCCCGGTGACGGGGGAGGGCGTGGGGCCTGCGGGCGCGGAGCCGGCGGGGAGAGAGGCGGCGTGCGTACCTGGGNCCGTTCGGCTTCGGGGCAGCAGTAAGGGCGGCTCAGGCCGCCTGTTTTGGAGGAACGTAGGGAGGGCTTTGTCTCTGCGATATAGTTTCTGGCTCCGCTTTCAGAGCAGGCGGGACCGTACGCTGAGGGCAGGTTGCGTGGCGTGGGGGGGGATTGCACACCTGCGTGGCTGTGGGGTAGCTGTGGGGGTCGGGAATAGGCTCCGTCCCTGTCCGCTGGAGAGACGAGGCTGCCATCCCGAGCACAAAGCTGCCTCGGCAGAACGATGTTCCCGATTCTTGTGCAATCTCCCAGGGACGTGTTCGCACTGCGCGAGGAGTTGCAGCCCTGAGACGCTTCATTACTGCAGAACTTGCTTTTGGGAAAGATGATGGAAATTGAATCTTTGATTTGTACGTTAATGAGCGATGGTCTGACTTTTGGACAAAGTCCTGAAAGCAATTACGGAAAGAAATGCTGCATAACGCCTGGATTTTCGTGAATCTTCCTGTGTTTCTCAAAATGAGAAATTGGATAGGGGCAGCTTGGTAAAGGCTCTAACTCATAAGGTTATATAATTTGTTTAGTGGTTCTGTGGTGTTTTTGTTGTTGGTTTTTTTTTAACCTTTTTATTTAGGGATCATTATATGTTGGTGGTTAAGGCTGCCATTAAAGCACAAATAACTGCTTCATGTTGGAAATGGAAGGATAATTATTCTAGAAAATGCCTTCTGTTCAGTCTCTTTGTCATGTGCCTTGTCCAAAAAAAGGTGTAGGTCTTGATTATACACGTCATCTGCAGTTACAAATATTCCAACACTCCCTCCTGGGGGATGTTGAAAGCTGTATAGTGATTTTAATTTTATTTTCTAATTTCTCTGCAGAAAATATGAAGTGTACTGTTTCACAGCCTTCAGCTGTTACTGGCTTTTTTTCAAAAATGTCCCTTGAAATGATTGAATCTTCCATTTCAATACTTTTTTTTTTTTTTCTTTAAATGGCAGTTCATGGCCTTGTGTATGTTATTTTAAATAGGAATGCTTTCCTAAATTAACTAACTTCATTATCTGTAGCTTCATAGTAGTTGGGTTTTTTTCTCATTGGTTTAAATGCTTGAAACAAGAAGCATTCATACCTTTACAGAAGTTGGCTTGCTGTTTCTTGACTGAACATTTCTTTTGAGCTTTCTTTTTGATTCTTCTTATATTCTCATGTGTTCTTATAATATAAACTCCATTAACATATTTTGCTCAGTCTCGGTTTACTTCCTGAGACTGAATATATACTTTTCACATTACGTGAGAAAATCAACTTTCCTTTTTTCCATTGCAAACATTTACTTAAAGGTTTCCTGCAACTCCAGTAACTATAATCAGAAATGTCTTCAGTGTGCAAGGTCAGGTAATGAGTTGAATTAGGCAGGTAAACAGTCTTCCTCTCACTGCTTCTCTTCATTCATTTGTGTCAGGATGAGCTTTTATTTGTGTAATTTCAGTACTTGATTTAATTTATTTTTGTCTGAGTCCTTTTTGTGCTAACTTTAAAGTGAACTGTTAATCCTGCATTTACTTTTTTTCTCCTCACTTTGGAGACACTGAAAACAACGATTTTGGGTTTTTTTCAAAGCATTGTTTCCTAGTTTTGCTTCTGTCTTCAAACAGAAGAGTAAAACTTGCTTAATTTGTCTGTCCTCGGAAGTACGGTGCATCCCATGAAAATGTACAGCTCTTGTATGCAATTTAAATACTAGAGCATTTAATAGTGTAGTCATTTCTTCTACAATAAGTAGGAGTACTAACAAGGGCTTCAAGCAGAATCCTTATTTTAAACACGCTAGTATTTTTCTTACACTGTTGCATTAAGTTGTTTTATTTAAAATCATAGGTCTTAGGTTAAACAGAATTTCTACTTTGGGCTCATAAAGAGCTAGAAATAACTACTAGTTTGCTGACTATATATAGTTGTGTGCGTACGCATATATTTGTGTAGTGTATATATATATACGTATATTGTTGTTAGAGCTGCAAGACTTTAGCTTGCCCTCAGGAACCAGCTGGTGTGACACATGCTTGTGTGTCACTTGATGCAGATGTGTGGCTGCACAGACTGTGGGACTCCGTCTACTGCAGCTGCTCATTACTGCCTTTAGCTGTAGATTACTGCTTCCCTTGCTCTGCTGGTAAAGTGGTTTGTCGGAGCACTCTCTAATCCACTCAGTCAAATGTATCTGGGTTAGCGCTTGCCACTTAAATTGTCTAAACTGACAGGGTTGATTTTTGCCTGAAGTGGATTAGGGAATGCGCCCACGACCTGTGCTTGCTGGCAGAGCAGTGAGGTCTGTAACTTTTGGCAGAGAGGACGAAGCAAACAGCTGGAGCAGTAATGCTTTTGACTCCATCCTGATGTATACCAGATCTGCATGGTGCTGGATACCCTAGTAGCGTGTACTTGACAGGGTTGCATTTCTGCTGAATTAGCTAGAGCACGAGATACAAAGTTTTTATTAGCTTTATGCCCTTTGTAGGATGACAGATGACACCTAATCTGGCATGAAGTTAAGAGTAGTGCTGGCAAACAACTCTCAGGCCATAGCAGCTGATGATGCAAAATTAACTCACTGACGCTTTTTTTGAATCAATTTGATGGCAGAGTAAGGGTTGGGCTGGATGAAGACTTTGCATCAAATGAGTGTAAAATTGGTTCTCTATTAAATACTTTGTAGCTCCGTTTCCTATGTTCTTGAACTGTAGACTGAAAGAATGTCTGTTCACAGTCCGAGAAACATGAAATCACTGAAATGCTGTTTGATTTAGTAATACATGCTTTAGAAATAGATTTTTATTAGCTTTAATTATCCACTGCTTTTACTCATTCTTTTCCAGCTGTGGCTGGTCACTCCAGCTTTGTTGTATTTTGGCAAGACTCTCCATTAGGAATGCTTGTCAAATACATTTAGTAGGTACACAAGCTGTATTTGCAGCAATAGAAACAGATGTTTTGCACCAGAAATACACTTAATGTTAGGCCTTTTCTGTAGAAAACAAAATACCCAACCAAAATCACTCCCCCCACACCCCAAACCAAAACAAACCCTAAACCCTGCCATGAGCCAGTGTGTGAGTTTTTTTAACCTGTATGTTAGTATAGCATATCTATAACTTGTTCAGAGTCAATTTAAGGCAAATGGGAAATGCATTCAGAGTAAAGTAACAGTTACACAGTTTTAGCACTGCTTAAATGGCTCTAAAATGCTTAGTGAACTCTAAACTGCAGTAGCTCTTTTTGTAAACAAGCCTTCAGATCAGGGTGCTTTTTAAATACCTAGGTAGAATAAGGATTTGTTCCTATGGGGGGAAAAAAAGATTAATGCTTTTCCCCTACTCTGTGTAGCACTCAGTAGTTTTAAAATATTCTGTTGCAGATAAAGTGAGTGACTGATGACATATGCTAATACCAAATGTTAGAGTTGAATGTGATTGTTTACTGTAAAATGATAAGTGGTTTTTAGTGTGTTTTCATTTCAACTACATTTTGTTGTTTGGGGTTTTTATATTTTTTTATTTCTAATAGTTTAAATCACTCTGTGTTTTGCTTCAGAACATTTTCGGCTCTTGTGTTTGGAAAACGTACACAAATTTGCAACTGTGGGTTTGGATACTGCTGGTATCAGCAGTAGCTGCGAGCCTTGTGCGGCTCTGCATGCATGCATGTATGCAGGAGAAATGTCCTGCAGCACCCTGTCTTTAGGTCTAATGGCTAGGTCCTGTTGCTCCTCAAGCTGGGATGCATCATTCCACTTTTCTTTCCATTTAATTGCATGTCCTCACTGTCCAGACTGGAATTCACTTCTATTTTCTGAAGTATGCCCTGTGTTCAACTCCACCAAATCAAGGGAGATCCTACTTTTCAAGCCTGTTCTTCTCTGCCTCCCCTTGCCTGCTCTTGCGTCACGGACTGGGAGAGAGGGCTCTTCTGCAGGCTGCCCCTGCTAAAGGGAAGGGTGTCACTGCCTCTGCGGATTCAGCTACAGACACGTTGGAAATGAATTCTTGATCCTGTCTTTGACAGGAATGCAGAGTCAGCTCCTAGCTGCTCTGTACTGCAGTTTGGGAATCTCGGTTTTTAGGTGCGTGGTGATGTTCTTGTGTAAATGAAAAATAACACTGGTGCACATTTTTCTTTTGTTTTCTGCATTTAGTAATGAATATAGAAATTCTGCT
The DNA here is from genome assembly GCA_013400195.1 of Aramus guarauna. Lineage (NCBI taxonomy): Eukaryota > Metazoa > Chordata > Aves > Gruiformes > Aramidae > Aramus > Aramus guarauna. Next base: position 64,204 of record VXBL01005640.1, on the reverse strand, counting down.
TCATGAACATAAGTATTGAAGGCTGTCATCAAATGTATGTTTCAGAGCTGAACTAAGTTCATTAATCAATATAAATTGTCCTACTGTTAGGATAGTTCTGTAAGTAGACTACACAGCATGAAGTGGTGTAGTTCACAGAAGATTAAATTATTCTTCTTTGGATAAGTAAAGTTTATTTTAAACTAATTAAGATGACAGTAATTTGAACTATTATTTCCAGTACTACTGCAAGTTTTCTCCAGTTCTATTATTTGAAACCAAGGAAACCAATTACATAAAAGTAAAAGCATAAACTTCCCATTTTAATTTTCAGGAATGAGATTGCCTAGTATGTATTTTTATAATTATTTTTTTTCTGAGAAGGTTACAGAAAATTACCCAAAATGTTTGTACTGAGTAAGATATATCTTAGCAGTAATAAAAATTACTACTACAACTACTTGCATACTTAATTTTTAATACAAAGTTGTATCTATTGCATTTATATGGCATGTCTATCTAGGATAAATATTTTTATACCTACTGTTACTGTGAGATTTTGTTTGCTCAGAAAAATAATCTAGATGCTTTTAAAGGATACTTGGAGTCAGCTGTAGATCTGGTTTAGTACTATTGCTAATTTTTTACTAGGTTTTTAGTACATTGTAGTGCACCCTGTAGCTGTGTTTTGTCGAAGCTTTAAAGTGATAATTCTGACAACAGGAACTAAGTTATAGTTCAGGTAGGTACGTGCCTATGTGTAAGTCTGCATAAGCAGAAATACGTGCTTTTCTTTTTTCTTTTTTTTTTTTTTTCTTAGGTATTCATTTGTGGTTTCATTTAAATAGCATGGCAACACATCATTCCCTCCAATAAAAATTTTGACTTGACCTTTAAAGTTTTTTCATCTCAGATTGGAAAGTAGAGTCCTTGAGTTATGTTCATCTGTATCATTTCCTTATATTTAAGATATATTGACTTCTTTGTTTGTTTGTTGTATTTCATATGTTTGTCTTAATGGGGAGGTGTAGAATTATTTTTGTCTAGTTTGTTATGGAAGCCAGCCTAGCTAGCTGTTACTTCTTTTGCCTCTCCGTAACTGTCAGGTCCATAGTGTAAACATGAATCTATAATATTTTAGAAGTTATTTTTGAACTGTTTGCTTTTTACATTTAAATTGTATATGATTGTGATTAATTGACTCACCCAGACTTTAACACTTAACATTAAGTGTTAATGATAAACTGCAGACAAGATTTAAATTCCATGATATTAGGTTGGCTCTGGCATTTCCTTTCAGGATTCTGGATTTGCAATTATTTTACTCAGGTTGGGGTTTTTTTTGTTTGGTGGTTTTTGTTTTTTTTCTTTAGCTGTTACATTCTGAATTATTGCAAAGTATTTAATACCATTTGGAATTTTCATTGCTTCAATCCTTGCTAAAGATAAGCTAACATCCGCATGAAAAATAATTTAATCAACAAAATATGTACGCTTGTTTGACATACACCTCTTAAAGTCTTAGCAAACATTCCAGCAGTATTCATGAAGCAAGAAAGTTTCCTTCTTCTGGTCCTAGATCAATAAACTGTGTGATACTTTGCTATAAAATATTTTTTCTGCGGGAAAAAATGAAATATTTTCAGACCAATTAATGTGCTTTGAAACTCTTGTATTCGGGTGAAAAATAGCTTCACACATGATGATCTTCTTCATGTAAAGCTCATAGAACCAGTTGCTGAGTATGTAGCTTCATGTGATGTATCACTCTTCTCACAGTAGGGCTTGAATGGAGGGTTGATTTGATTTAACACATTGCTGCTGCCAGAAGAGGCTATTTTGCTCCCACTTGGGAGGACCTTTCCAGTTTCTTGCTCTAACTCTGCTTATCTGCTGTTACATCTCCTTGATGCTCTGATTCAGACCACTGAGCTGGCAGGGATTGTTTGTTCGTGATTTTTGCGGATAAGATTCCTGGGGTAGTGGGCTGACCATGGGGGTCAGGCAGGCACAGCTCAGGGGCTGCATAAGCAAGTGTGGAAGTTTCGGAGGTGGGGGGGGGAGTGCGTTCCTGAAGCGTGCAGTTGCAGCCAGCTGTTGAATCACTTGCTTGTCATGTTGACTACACCATTATCCCTTTGCTGATTTTCAAGCTGGTGTTATCTGAGCGGGAGGAGTATTATTTTCTGGTTTCTGTTTCTTCAAAAACATTTTTTCAAAATATGCCTTTTCAATGGCATAGGATACTTTGTGTATCTTTCTTGCAATATAGATACAGCAGGCACTGTGACCAGTTCAGAAGGTGACCCGAGCTGTAATTTCACATCCCTAATTCATTTGCTGCTGCTCGTATTTGCTTTTGTAACAGTTACTGTAGAAGAAGCCTGTTTTTGGTTTTGGATAATATACCTACTTGGCAAGCTTGCCCTGTAGAAGAGAGAAAACTTTTGGGCTCTGGTCCTCCGTATTCGTGTGGATAAACCAGTCTTTGTGGAACTGAGGTGTGATGCTTGTTGTATAAGAGCTGTAAAATATATTTGTGTAACCATTCTAAATCCATTATAATTGTGTAACCTGTTTTTAGTGTAACAGCTTAAAATTGTAAGGATATTTCCAGTGGATGTGTGAAACATACGGGTATGAATGATGTGTTTTGAAGTGCCTAGGAATGTTTTGTTTCAAAGGTGATGCCTAATATATATAATACTAATTTTAAAATATTTTTCTATTGTTTTTAAGAGTACCATCTAAAATTATTGTTTAATATTAACTTAGAATAAAATATTTGCTCACGGTCCTCAGCTTTTTACCTCCAGGTATAACTGATTTCTCTAAAGACTTGTGTTCTTTGTAGATTTTAGGCTGAGCAACAAGGGGAATTTTAAAATTCATATTCCAGAAAGCTTAGTCTGGTCTGGCAGTTAACGTAATAAATCTTACCTTTTTAATCTTGCCCTTCTCAGAATGGCTTTTATGTCCATGTGTTGTGTCCACCCTCCCCCCCTTTTTTTAAATTCCTTTATGTTGAATTGAAGGTTGGCCAGGAAACTCGGGGAGGGGGGTGTGTTGCAGAATGGTTCTGCTTAGTGTTGTTCTACTAGCAAAAATGTAACTTTATTGAGCACTTAATGTAGGTAAATCTAGCACCTTGTTTGAGATGCAGGGTCTTCCTGTTGTATCTTGGTAATAAGATATGGATTGTCTTTGACTACAGCTAAAGCTGGAAATGCCGTCTGGTGCTTCCGACTTACAGAAATTGTATTGCTGTGGTGGGGGATTGGGGACAATACATTAAGAAATAGGTAGCAATTAGTGAAATTATACTCTCCAGCTGGCATAATAAATGAAACATATGATTCCTAAAGGTATCTTTTGAATTTTTTTTTTTATTCACAGTGACAAGAGAATTCCATAACAACGTGTGTAACGAGTATGCTTACAGAAGGCAATTCCTTCAGATCTACTTTTTAACTTCATAGCAGTGTGGTTCACTGACTTGGTGATCTGATATTTAATGACAACTTTGTTTATCCTTAGGTTCTGGGTCATCTTAAGTGTATTTTGAGAGCATTTGTTTGAAATGCTAGGGATGGAAGTATGGGAATTATGTCTTTTACCTTATTTGCATCTTATATCAGCAACTGGGCAAAGCCAAATTAAATGTGTCCCAGTAGAAATACTTGAATGCATTAACAGGATGGTGACACTAAGCACATACAGCTTTTCACATATGAAAGAATTTTGCTTGAAATACTTCGCTTGTCATGTAGTATATGTCTCTAATTAGAGTGGTTTTGCACATGAGTTCTAGTGGGGTAGCTAATTTAGTTTAAATGGAAATATTGTATAATAGTTGACTGTCTTTGATCCCTGTCAGCTGGTCTGTGTCCAGCTTGTGAGATTCTTGTTGGTTTGCGTGCTCTCTGGCCGGATCGTAGTTGATCCGTTTTGTAAATTACATTATTTTCCAGTTTTGTCCTCTAAACATTTCTAGCAAAAATAGGGGATTTAAAAGAATAGAGAAAAATTAGTTCGTCACTTTTTTGCAACTGAAGCAAACTCAAGTGTTTTATTTTTGGAGCATGGAAGCAAAGTTAACATCTATGGTATTGCTTCTTTCATGAAGTGTCAGAATGTTTTATTTTTGGTTTTATTTGCTCTGGTCTTAACAGCTGCTGTATTATTACCTTTGGTTCGTTATACAAAAGACATGTTTCAACTGTGTAAGTGTATTCCAGTAATTTAGTTTTGCAAGGAAATTAGTATAAAGGCAAGTACATGTGTATTAATAAAATCACATTTTTTAATAACTAGCATTTTTAGTAATGATCTTAGAATGTTACGTGGTACTTAAATTGATTTTCTAATAGATGGAACAGAGGTCTGGGTAGCGTGGAAACCACAATGATTCCCAATTTGAAGGAAAAAAAATGTAAATATTTATTTTTTTATTTTTTAATACAATTTTGTTTTTAGCTATAGTTCTACTTTGCTGAGGGTCATCCATGCCTTAAGAAAAATACATATGTAGGGTATCTTTCACAGATTTCACTTACCATTTCCTCTCAGTGTTGAAAATATTGATGCTGAAAAAGTGTTGAGATGGCTTTTGTTTTATAGTCATGTGATGGCTTTATTAAATGAGTAGAACATATGAAAATCTTGGTTACTACAACGGGAAACCAGAAAGTTTAAAACTTTTTTTTTTTTTTTCCCCTTTAGATTTTCAACTGAATTCTCACCTATCAACACTGGCAAATATTCACAAGATTTACCACACCCTCAATAGGCTGGTAATGACTTGCCATTTTCTCTCAGCAGAATAGCTAGGACTTTAGTCTAGAATGTTTTGTGACTGAAATCATTAAGTGATTACACTTTTAAAAATTATGACTGCCTTTTTGTATGAGAGGCTGTGAGCTTTGAATCCATTACGGGATAAGTAGTACTAGCAAAAGGTGAAAGATTGTGCTCCGGGGGTCAGAGTGGTATTTAAGCACTGTTCACTGCAGCATTGGATTTAGATGTTGTCTCCATAGAAGAAACTTTCCTAGATATGTCAAATAATGGTAATTATCATCATTATCCAATTTCTTCCAGTTTTTGTGGAAAACACACTGAATGAGCAACCTGTCCTCTTACAACCATGCAAAGAGTGAAACAAGATTATTTTGAAGACTGTCCCTGCTTGTGTGCTGTGCATTTACATTTGTTTTATTGCAACTATAGCTGAAAATGCCAATATGGCTTCTGTTCATACACTGCCAATTTAGTGGAAAAGACACTGCCTAAAGAAGAGGGTAACTTGTTTCCAAGATTTCAGTTGATTTTTTATCAGTTTTCTTTAGAACACGTGAGTGTGTTTATCCTTAAGCAAAGCCATTTCTGTGGTAAATTCAGTCTTTCTAATGCTGTATTTATTAATGGAATTGTTCAATACAACAATGCAAAATTCCCCATCCAATGGATGGTTATTTCTACTCTTGAAACATAGTTTGATATATTTTTGATAAAAATAAAAAATATTTTCCAAATTATTCTGGTATTATCCTTGAACTTATTACATAAATCTGCAAGGGTAGCTTTTTAGATGAATATGAACTAAAACCACAAAGGGTCTGCAGTCTTAGCTAGATACTGCCTAAGTAATTAAGATGAATATTAATACCAAATAAAGGTTAAAAACTTTACTAACAGTGAAGATCACCATCTCGTTTAACTATATCATTCCTACTCTCTTGCAGAATCTGACAGAGGACGTTGGTCAAGACGATCACCAGACAGGTATTTAATAGGGATGTAGTAGAAATAGACTGAAACAATTTAAACATGCTTCATCAGAGAAGTTTCCCTAATGTCATTGAAAAGTGTATTTTAGAAAGCTAAAGGAGTTTTAGTAAACAAGTGCCAGGATTTTTTTAAAGTTTTCTTCAAAATAGATGTTCGTGCTTTTAATTTATCCGCTTGTGAAGGACTCGTACAGGTTTCAGCAGTATCTGTCATTTTACTATTCCTTTGTGTAAGTACTTTAGAAGACTTCATGAACAGTTTCTCTCACTCCTTGGGCTCAACCCATTAGACTAGCAGAATATCCATGTTCTTACAGTGTTTTGACTCTTGAAAGAACATTAGCGAGAACAGAGCAGAAGCAAGACCTCTCGTGGCTATTATGATGCCTGTGACCGAGTTTAAATGCTGTCCTCCAAACAACCCAGCTTTTTTCTTGAGTGGTTTTGATGCAGGTTGTTCCTGTTTCTTATGCAGATTTTCAGTCAGTGTCTAAGGGGGATTTATTAGTCCAAATCTGTTTTCTGTTCAATAAAATGTCATCATTTTTTGAGGACTTCATCTCAGGTGCTTGGTACTAGCTTGCTGCCATTCTTGATTCATCAGTATTTGTGCTTTGTAACTTGGTATCTTGCAACTTTTGTTACCACCTTTTGCGCTTGTTACTTATGAGCTGATGTCTTCCTTGATTTCTTTTTCTTCCTTCCTTTCTGTGTTTCAGGCATGATACCTAAGGAGGAAGGAAAATAACTTACTGGCTTCAAGCCCTGATCACTCAGCAGAACTGTTCTTTAAAACTGACCATATCTGTCCTACCATCTGTCTCAAAAGTTTTTCTCTATCCTGAGGTGCTGGTTGTGTTTGCTGATGTTACCTTGAGCGCTTAAGAAAGTGGAGAGAGCTGTCAGCTCTTCCTGGAGATTTCTGGGACACTTCTAAATCTAGCACACTCTTAGCCTAGAGCATTGAGAAGAGATGCATAGGACTGCATTGTTTGGGATTGGACAGAGCTCACTTAAGGCTTATCTACCCTCCTCCGTACTGTGACGAGTGACTTTGTTTCATAGTTGAGCTATCTTACCCTAGCCACAAAAGCCTTCAGTCAAGTATTTTCCTTCAATGTGGTTAGTGATTTGATACTTGAAATTAGCTGATCATGTAAATGAAAGACCTCTGCAAAAGAGGTTGAGGCAGGTAGCTCAAGACAATCAGAGGTTTTATTGTCCATATGTTAGAACTGATTATCTTCTTCCATTTCCTGATGGAGACTTGGAATTTTCCCCTTTCATTCCCCTATGGAATGAAAATATGTTCCATGATCTTTGTTTGCTTTTGATCACAAAAAGCTGTTGTGAAGCATTGAGGTAGTCCCCTTCTGTCACAAATCAATCAATAAGCATAGGCATGCTTAAGGTATTTGGAATTTGTCTTATCTCTTGGCTAGCACTTCTGTCATAAAGGTCAGTATACGAGCTTGGCCTCAGAGCTCTCATAATCTCTACTGGAAGGTGTTTGAGCATGTTACTGGTTTTGACGAACTACTTTATACTGACACTCACAGTTATCCTATTGCCTGCATTGTGTTGTTTGAATTAAGCTGTTTCAAAAGCTTAAATATGCCCGTTGAATGAGTTTGGGCACAAAATCCCAGTAAAGAGTGTAATTTTTTACAATAGCTGTAAAAGAGCCTTTCAATCCAGGAACAAGTATGAAATGAGAACTGAAAGTAGAGGTTGATACCGGCAGCCTCCTCATCTTCAGATTTATTCCAGTATTTCTTATGCTTCTGCCCTGTTTTACATCTCCTTGTAGATAAAGATGAAGCCCCAACATTTGCATAATTTCCAGGCAGATTAATTCAAAATGTGTGCTTGGTTTTCCTAATACGAGGACAAATACGCGTGCAAGGAGCTATTTTGGCCGTTGTGAATATAGTCCAGTGAAGTCTCCTGTGTCCATTTTGTATGGGACTTGATGCTTCTGAAACATCTTACTGGAGAGCCTTTTGTAAATTGTGTGAATTGTTTGATTTCAATGTGCCTAAATTTTTGAAACTTCTATTTTCCAGTGTTACTGACTGCATAGTAAGAAGTGTCAAGACCTATTAATTTTGTTACGCAATTCACAGAACTGCATAGATGCTGTGAATTTGAGATTCTATGTCCGGAGCTCATTTGAAAGTCATGTTAATAACTGATGCAAAAAATTCTTTGACTGTTGCCAAACACCCATCTAAAGATGATTTTTTTTTTTTTTAAGTTTTGAGATTATTACACTCTGAATCTCCTGGGGCAAGCGTTATCCTTACAGATTACTATTTGTTTTCTGACATTCCTATCCTGGTTAATGTTATTACGTTGTGGGCCCTGCTTTTGGGATGACGTAATAAATGCATATCTAAATTTGGTTGAGATTTCTAAAAGCTATGTAAAAAACTTGAGTATTTCAATTTTAGGTTAATATTTATAATGAGCTTTTAATGTATATTACATTTTTTTCCAAGCAGTTGTTTCTGAGCTAACAATGAAGGTACTGGACGTGTAAATTACTTTTATATGTTTTCTAAGTATTAGCCAGATCTCTTCTCTGGAATGAGATCTTAAATATCTAAGAGCTAGAGGGTGGCAGTTTCAAAATTCCTTCGGTGATTAGGGATCTAAGATGGACCTCACTTCAAAATTCTGGTTTACCTATAATGATTACAGCCTTATAAAATGTGTTCACACTCAGTGTGTGTATATATCTGAAAAATAAGGTAGGCTGTAAATGTGTCATGGGCCTTTGCCTTTTCAGCTGTTTGTAGGGATAAGAAAAGCAGGCATTCAGATTCAGTAAGCAATTTCTTTTTCTTCTAGCATGTGTATGCATTACCTTGGAAAACTCTCTTTCTCTATAATTTGAAATAATAGTTGTTTTTATGTCATAACTACAAATCTAGCAACTTGTTAATAGCTTGAAGTCACGATTTGGTTATTAAATTGTGACTTCTTTACCTATCCAGACTAAAACGTCTGTAAAAGTACGCTTCTGTTGTCACTTGGTTTGTTTAAAAGAACGAGGTAATGTCTTCAACAAAAACAAGGCTTCATTGCTATTCTTGAAGGGGGAAAAAAATTACTTTTGCCTGTACTATTTTTTCATTGTAGAGAAGAAAACCTCTTGAGTCCAAAGCAATTCTGTAGTGTGGAATTCAAGACAGAGAAGATGATTTTTCCTTTTACAACAAGATTGCAAGTTGTTTGATGTTTTGATGAGTATCTTAGTCTTCTCATCATGTATCTGAAAAATCATGATTGTTAACTGTGCTTGTGGTGGTCTTGTTGCATCATTAAGCGAGCAGCTATATCTTTCCAGTTACTTCAGCATTCACAGTTTATAATTATTTTTCCTTTGAAACATCCCTCTACCCAAGCATCAGAAGAGCAGAATTATTCACAGGCATTATCTAGTGAGAAGGTGAAAATTACATGTCTGTAAATCACTTCTGTAGGGACGCAACTTGTAGAATTCTTATTTATTGACCTCTGTTTTTTCTTTTTTGTTTGTTCTGGTTTTGTTGCTATTCTAGGAGTGTCCCTCCCTTGTGGTGATTATCTTGCACGTTGTTTTAAATTTCTTAGGGTGAATTTTAGCTCTTGAGTTGATGTTTCCCTTTGGTAGCTTTGTCTCCTGCAAATTGTCTTCTGCAAATCTGGAAGTACTCAATAGAACGTTTGGCAAACAACATTTATACTCGGCAGGCTTTTGGCTGATGGTGGTCTATTCAGCAGCTATTTGGAGGCTCTACCTTGCAAATGCTAGCTTCAAGTGTCAAAAAAACAGTGAGAACTAGGAGGGTTCTGCCAATCTTGAGTTGAAACACAGGAGTAAGAAACTTTGAAGATAATCACATCAGAGAAGCTGCATTTGGTAAGTAAAGTTCCTGTCCAACTTTGCATGAAGTCAGAGCGAACTGCATGTTCGTTTGCAGATGATCAGACCTTTGAGAAGTGAAATTAGTTGTGAAAGGCTAGGCCTAGAAATTACATTCAGAATTAGAAAGCTCTGTGTAGGAAAGGTTAATATTGATGCCACTTAGTGAGCTATACTGTAAAATAAGAAATTGCAAGAATTTAAACAAAAAAAAACCCCAAACTCTGATAGTTTTTAGCTGTAGATAGAAATAAAAGATATAAATATTCTGCTGCAAACTTTTAAGAGTTTGTTACAGGGAAACTATAACTGCCCTTCAATATACTGATTCTAGTAACAAAAGGAAATACTTTTAAAGTAACATTCTTGTACTGTGTTTTTAGTAGTTTAGAGATCGTTCAACAGTTAAAACATGGTGAAGTCTTGGTCTAAATATCAGTTATTAAGATGTTAAATCTCTGAAAGCATGTACAATATGTTTGTCCACCTGATGTCTGTGTGCGTGTGTGTTTGTGCAAGGGGGGGTGTACATGCGCATTTAATAGCCACTTACCAATTTCCGAGCTATCTCTTTTCTTCCCTTTTCTGTCAGTTTGAGAGCTGCAACTAGATACATTCAAACCAAGAAAGGGTATAAGTTTTTCATATGAGCCGTTGGAGAAATTGGGTTATGGTGAATTCTATTATTAGTTTAAGCCTTTAAAAGAAATTCAGTGATCTTCCTAAAAATGTCGTATCATTTAATGAGGAAAGGACTTCAAGCAGGAATTCTTTGGTTAAATTCTTTGGTTTGTATGGGGTTGCAGATCTGACAAAATGCTTTTCCTGTTCTAGAACTGTTTTATTTTTACTTTTATTTATTTTTATGTATGTTATTTTCATCTTTTGCTATGCTTCTCTTTTCACAGAGGCCTTGTATATTTCTTTTCCCAATCAAATAACCAGTAAACTGGACAAACCCTGTGGGGGTTGGTGGTTTTTCTTCCATTTTACCAGCAGCTAGCACCTGTGGCCATCATAAATAGATTTATTTTTTTTTTATATATAGAAAGGCATTTAAAAACTATTGAATAGCTCTCAAAGGAATGAGATAGCTACAGGTTGTACTCAAGTACACACATATTTTCCAAAACAAGGTGTTCATTAGCACACATTTTCATTTATTAAGTTGAGTGTGTGTCTGAGTCTCTGTTTGCTGTCTCTAGCAGTCTGTTAAGTTCTGCTGTCATCTTAAGTGTTTTTAGTTTGTGTAGAGTGTCAGAAAATACTTACTGGCAGAGTCTTTAGAAACTTGATCTAAAAAGCCATAAAAGCTTCACACTTTCAATAAGAGAATTAAGAGAATTTTGCAGTATCATTAATTTGCAGTATCATTAATTTGCAGACATAATCAAATGGAACTAATGACATTCAGCAGATCGGGTTCCCTAGTTTCTTTAATCTGGGTAGTAAAATGCATTGGGCATACTGTGAGTTTTTGATGGTCTCTGGTTTACCTGTTTCAAATATATCTTGATATTGTGAGAAGATAAGTATTGTTAATTTCCTTTTGTAACATACTCTGGACAGTGCTTCTAGAAGTATCTTCTTCTGACACAGCCATTATGTTTTTTTTGTGATTGTAGTTTATGGAGTATAATGCTTGGAAGTTTTTTGATAACTAGTTAAGTTATAATTTGAATTTACAATACTCTTAAAAGTTTCTTTCTAAAAGATAACATAAGTGTGGCTGTACTTGCCTGGGAGGATGGCTGGTGTGTGGGAGCTTAAGGTTAAAAAAAAAAAAAAAAAAAAGGGTCGGGGGGGAATATATAGGAAGAATTTTTTAATTGGAAAGAGTATTTCTGGAACTAGAGAGATTAATTTTCTTCTTAATAGAAATAAATGTAAAGGTAAGACCAAAGAAGTCATACTAAGTGCAAAAGCTTTATTAGCTGAAACCAAATTAGCTCATCTTGATGTAAAACCTGGTTTGAACATCTTGCCTAATACTAGAAAAATTCTTATGTTCATATGCTTAATAGTTTCAGTGCATGTTTAAAATAAAGTACATGTAGCAAAGCCTGTGAGGCTGTAAGGTTCCTTACATGTGTTTCTCCTATAACAGGAGAGAGGCTTTCAAAGATACGAAGAATAGGTAAGCAAAAGATTGCTGTTAGTGTTTGTTGTGAATTGGGCCTCTGATTTCAGTCTGCTCCCTTGGTGTCAAAAAGTAGTCAAAGTTTTATTGCTTGCTTCTGTGCTGTGATTTAAATGAAAAGATTTTGTGGACATCTTAATAAAGCATAGCTAAACTTGGATGCTCTTGAAGCTGAGAAGGTAGCTTAGGCATGCTGGAGTTCTTCATATTTTCTTGCAAGTTTCTTTGGCATCGCTTTGTGTCTGGATTTTTATACCTCACCTCTCTCTCTTCCTTTCCTTTTAAAATTCTCTGCATAACACAGCTTTGATAGCTCTTTGAGCTGCTCTTACACACACCTTTCTCAGGTGCCTATGTGGTCTTCAGTATGTGAAAGTAGGACAAAATTTTGCCTGGAGCGTTAGCCTACTGTTTTGATGAGACAGCAAAGGCAATTTAACGACTTGCTGTGGTCAGAAGGGCTGGTCCTGTGCTCTTTCTTGTGCTAATGTACAGAAAATTGTTATTCTTTTTTTGCTTGGGTTAATTATCTACAGGTTTGGTGAGCTGTATTGGCCCATTGAAGAGTCACCAGAGACATAGGAGTATGTAGCTGAGAGAAGGGGAGGGAAAGACTGCCACTTGATTGGCATCAGTGTCTTGATTTGGCTGTTTCCTACCTTGGGACCTTCATTCTTTGAGAACTACCCAGTCCAAATGATAACAGCCAGCCACTTATTTTTTCCCCTAGTGGTTGCTGAGTGTCTCTTCCCCTGCCTCGCCCCTGCAAAAAAGAAGGAAAACAAAAATCAAAACCAAAGAACAAACAAGCAAAACCTTTCCTACCCCTTGCTCTCTGTATCGTGAAAAACTTGGAACTTAAAAATAAAAGGGTTCTATTTTCTAGAGGTAGGTGGTCTAGTTTTTGAGTCACATCTGTGTTTCAAAAAGTAACAAACAACTTGTAGAAGTTCTGAATTGAATAAATGGCTAAAAATAAGGATGTCTTTCTGAGGACTTAAATACTTCTTCAGGATAGTCTCAGTTCTTGTCTTTTGTTAGACTGAAGTAGCACTGGCACTACTGTACAATTTGGTGTAGTACTTTTGGCCATAACTGAAATCTGGGCATAGAACACCATGTAAAAGTGAGATGGATTTTGCTATTGAAAGGAGACCATTTTTTGTGATTTTTTTTTTTTTTTAAATCCACTAACTTCCTCCCTTCCCTTTGTAATATATCTATTAGTGGACACAGTTTGACTGGTCTGCAACAGTTTCATTTCTTGTACTGGTGTTTTTAATTCCCTCTGTAGGAAGTCTCCGGTCTTGCAGTTCATCAGACTGCTTTAGTAAAGTGATGCCTCCAAGGAAAAAGAGGAGACCTGCAGCAGGAGATGATTTATCTGCTAAGAAAAGTAGACATGATGGGTATGTCATCTTACCATGAGCTAAGACTGATGGAATATCTAAAGTTGAATAGCTGATATGATCATGTTTTTAAATACTAATGGAAATGGTATTCAAATTTGCTTGGTTTCTCAATGTGGAACCATAGCCTGTGATTGAACTGTGGGATATTGATAAGTACATCTAGGTTCAGTTTACATCTCACCTTTTTCTAGTCATACAAGAAGTTTGTAGGGAACTTCTCCTTGCTCTAGTTTGCCAGCTGTCAAAATAGACATACTTGTTTGTTCAAAAACAACTTCTAAGAGATGCAGTGGTATCTTCCTGTATACATGCATAAGATCTGGATTGTGCATTCTCAATCTACAGCCTGTCAGAAAAGTGAATGTAGTCGTAGCCCACTCAGCTCTTACTTGAAGTACTGCTAGTCTCTCCCTGTTGCATTGTGATTTGATGCTAATCATGTAAGGGAAAGGTGAAGATTGCCCAGGCCAGGTGATAGCCGGTGGTGGAGTGGTGATCACTGCTCAGCTTCCCTCTGGGCAACAGAAGTGCAAGTGGGTCATAACTGCATTCATGAGCAGTGTATTCTTTTGGCATAAATGTTGCGTAGCTGAGACTTCTGCAAGTGTTGAATTTTCAGTATGAGTGTGTTCAGTCAGCCTCAGTCACTCAGAAACCATCGAATACAGGACTGTCCTGATGTTGAAAAGTGACATACGCAGCCAGTCTGGTTGCTACTGCGTCAGTGAGTAGAATTTGAGCTCTATTACATTCATGTACTCATGGTGACTCAGAAAACACGTTTCCATAACAAGTATCTTCAGGAAGGTAAAAAGATGCATTTCTCTCCTGTCACCCTGAAATCAGGCTGGGTGCTGTCCTTTTTATTTTCTAGCATGAGTAAGAAAAATGCTGGTAGCCAAATTAAGCCTCTGGTTATGCCTCTATAACTCCATTGTGTTTAATAGGGTTGCACAACTGTAGCTGCACTGGAATTTATTAAATGATCTCTTGATGCAGAAGAAGAAAGAGATTTCAACTCTCCCTTTCATTGCTTTGCGTATGTAACACTAGCAAGAACAAAAAAGCAGGGCATGTCCTTAATATTTTTGTTGCTTTTCAGAAATAATAAAATATAAAAGCTAAATAGTTGATAGAGGACATTACAGCTTATTCAAAGATATGCTTAAAATATGGAAATGAAACAAGGACAGAATGTTTCTATAATCTAAGTAGAGAGGTTAATGAAATTTAACTCTATCTCTCTTTGCCAAGACACTGATGGTAAAACAAAACCACCCAATCCCCTGGAAAGTAATGTTGTCTATAAGTAAGAGATACTGACTTGTGTTATTCAAATAAGAAAATTGAGAAACTGATTTCTTACTCTATCAGTAGTGTATATATAATAATTTTAAGAGCTTTTTGAAAGCATAATTTGAAGGATCTTTTTTTTAATATCTGCATTTCAGTTGCTAACTAGTGGACCTAGTCTTCATTCTCCTGCCATGTAAAGCTTTATTAAAAGGAAGACCTCAGCGTGCTTTTAGAAGTGGGGGTGAAACCAGATCTGCCAGTTGTGGGCCACAGGGGAATATCCTTCTCTGATGTGGTTCCAGTTTTCATCTGTTGTCTTTCTTAACTTCTAAAGGTTTTGGGGCTTTCTCTGCTTCCCAGTGCATAAGGTTTTTTTTGTTTTGGTCTTCAAGAAAACAGTTTTTATTTCAGCGTGACTGGCAGTATGAAATCATTTGCTGAACATCCAGCTCAGTCTTGGAGCTCTACTGGCTTTCAAGGAAGGATTTCTTCAAATTTGGCTTATGCCCCTGTAACCTTCTAAGAACAAGTTAGACAAAGAGCAAGCTGTCTCCTACTCCCATGCTTATTTGTCAGGCAGAGCTTATGCCTGTCATGTGTGGTCTTTGGAAGTTAAACATCTCAATTTGTCATGCAGAAATCAATCTGAAATCAGGAACTTCTACAGCAATGTGTAGCAGACCTAGTTTTTTGCATTTTCTCTTACATTGTGTGCAGAGAATGCTGTATACAATAAAACCAGTATGGGTAGTGCAATGCCAGTTTATGGAATATGGGCCTTCTAGGCCCAGTGATTTACCATTGCTTCTGTTTTAGAGGCAGACTTCCTAGAAGCTGCATACTAGCATCTCAGGATAAGCCTTCAAGGGACATTAGCCTGCGTGGATTCTGTACTGAGCAAAAAAAGCTAGTCAGTGTCTGTTCTTGAATGTCTCCTTTCAATGAAAAAATACGTGTGATCTCCAGAAGAGACTGTATTTCCTAACAGAGATGATTTGTTGCTTCAAATGCTTATGGAATGATGTAAGTTCGGTATGTTTCTCACTTACAGTGGCAAACTTATAAGGGCAACATTAACAAATTCCATAATTATGACTTGCCTGTTTGCTTTCATTTCAGAAATGTTAGGTAGTGGCCTGAAGATTATCAAAGGAGTTTCATCATTAATGGTGTTACCATAGCTGAGACCAAATATTGCTGATTCCTCCTGGTTTGTCCATGCAAAGGAATTTTTTTTTTTTTTTTTTTTTTTAATCCTTACATGCATAATTTTGTTGGGTGATATTTTCAGTCTTCACTATTTGTGGTGTGTTCTTATAATCTCTTCAACTATAGCAGTAATATTTTTGAGATACTTACTCTTTCCAGAAAGTTTATTTCAGCAAGGCTCTGTGCTGAAAGAGAGGATGATTTCTAAAGGCTTTTAAACTCATAAACTTAAACACATCTGATACCTGGGAGCTTGTAATAGCCTTCACCCTCAGTTCCAGAGTGGTAGGGATAGAGCCTCACCTTGGAAGGATTAGTGGAATAATGGCACTAGCTATTGAGGAAAAACATTTATAGGAACTAATCTAATTGTTAGTGAAGTTACTTGGAAATGCTGATCTCATGCATAGGCTGATTATGGAAAACAAAGATTCCAAACATGTTTTTTAGCATCCCACCCTTATATAATAAGAGCTTGAATTCTGTTAATTAATGTTCATAACTTCACCTTGAACCATGAATGTAGTGTTTCAGTGGGAGGCAATTTTAATACCAGATGATGTATAATGAAAAGAACTCGGTGTATTCATTTCTGGATCACAGTAAGATTTATCTTGTCTTAAAGAATAGCTATTGGAAGTAAACAGTTTAGCACACACCAGAACATTTCTGTTTTCCTCTCAGTATCACAGTCTTGACTTTATTGTACTTAAAACTCTCACAATATAGGGTATTTTCAAATTGGAGTTAAAAATACATTTTCTGTACATTGCTCTTCCATCTCTGTGTTAAGTGTCTTAGGAAAGGTAAAGCAAGTTTCATGTAAAGATACTTGCTGAGTAAGAATATAGTCCTCACTGTATAATTAGCTAATGCTATGTATCTGTTACACAATCCCTAGCCAAATAGTGGCTTTTTCCTTAGGGAAAAATGAGCTTTATAACATCATATCTTCTCTTCTTTCTGATAGTCTCATTTAAAAAACAATACTACTCCTTATTCCAGAATCATGCCAAAGGCAAAAAATCTTACGATAATGGATATTTGGAACCTTAGAAGGATGAAAACTAAGAATATTTATCTGCTTCCCTGGAAGTTATGTTTTCAAGCAATTAGATTTAGAGTCTAATTGATCCTGGATGTATGTATGGACCACATAAATCTATTTTTCATGTTAATAGGCCCTTTCTTTATTGAGTAACAAGCTCCATACTCTATAGTAGCAAAACTTAAGTTTTGAAAACAGAGTCAACGTGCTCTTGTTACCATGGGAAAATAAAATGGGAGTGTACTAACCTTGGAAGTTTTCAAATCCTTCAGTGTTGAGAGTTTTTTTGGTTCCCTTGTCGTTTAATAACTGGTTTAGTCCTGCTTCATGCAGACAGCCTGTGTTAGCAGCTGTCATAGGTACCTAGACCTTATTCCTTGAAGTAGAGATTAAGTACGCATATAATTTTCCCTGTTTCTACACCTTTTCACTGAACTTGACTTAATAGTTCTCAAGAAATTTAAACTGGACATGTGACTATCAGCATGTATGCTGTTATACATACTGCTCCTTAAGTACGCCTGATGAAGGTCAAAACATTAATTAAAAACTTTAGAGATGATTGCAAGTCTTTAAACAGGGAGAGATAAGATATACTAATTCATAAAACTTACCAGTCAAGTAAATTTGTCCTTAGGGTTGCTTTAGACAGTCTTTGTCATACCTTGCAAATTGTAAGACTTTTCTCTTCTCCTCCCCTTATTTCTGCTATAGTATTTATGAAACTATTGCTAAAATCATTATTGTGAATGAATAGGTAAGGCTTTATAAAAATACTTTGACTGTGCTACACTGACCAGAATTCTCAGTGAAAATTTTAAATTAATTATAATTAATGGCAGTAGTTTCAATCAAAAGTTTGCATCTTTCAAAATAGAAATAATCTGAAAGCTATTAGTTACTCAGTTGGAAGCTCATACAAAATGAGGTAGAGGTTTTGAGTAAGTTCTGGTTGCATAGAAAGTTGCTCTTGGTGTATTTCTTAATCATTCAGTAAACAGTGACCATCTGAAATGAGCAGGCTGTAAATCTTCATGAGGGGTTAACTTTTGACTTACCATAATAAACCATACTTCCCCCCCCCCTTGAATGAGCTGTTACCAGCTTCTGCAATCAAGAGAATGTTTTGTGTGACCTAAGCTCCATGCTTTCACTGATCTCAGTTTGAATATTCTGGAGCCATAGAGCCCAGAGTTGCTGCTGTGGTCGGTGGAGCTCTCAACTTCCAGTGTAGTTGAAGCATGCTCAGAGCAGGAGGAGATATCCAGCTTTGAAGACTGCAGTTGATTGAAGAGAATTACCGTGACCTTGTTCTTTTTGCTGGCAGTGATCATGTACTCTTACAATGACTTGCCTAGTCACCCCATAATAGCTGGATGGAATTTTCATGCTTTTGCTTTCCCACCAAATCAGTTATGAACTGAGGAAAATAATCTGGGAAAGATATGGGTTATCATGTATTTAAATAAACATGAAAGGCCTAGACAGTTTTTTTTTTTTTAATTAATTTGTTTACATCTACCTATAGCACTTCCAATTACAAACTGCATTGTCTTATCTTTATTGCAGGGAAATTACAATTCCCTAGCTCATAAGAGTGTTTCAAAGATAAGTTTAAAAATTGATGTTATGAGTCAGCTATTAGGTCATGATGGATATGCAAGCATATATGAGAAAATACCTTCATTTAAATGCAGTTAAGTAGTTGATACAACTTTTATAAAATTTAGGCAGGTTATTTCATGTTGCTTTTCCCCTGCCTTGTTTCACATTTATTCTTCTCTCTAGTTGGTAAAGGGGCTGTTAGAAAGAGATAATTAAAAAAAGGTAAGTGCTCCTTAAGGGGATATTAGTTAGAATGTAAAGAAGCATTTTTTGAAGTTTACCGTCACTGTCCTGACACTGACAGTGTCATGCTAAACTAAGAAAAACATTTTTTCAAGTGAAGATTTTTCTGAGTCATTGTACCTGCATGTGTGTCTCATCTGAGAGACAAACATATACTCTTTGCCCATAGGTAATTTTTTACTTCCTTGCCGTTCCTGATGAGCAGCGTGTCAGGGTTCAGAAATGGAAAGGTTATTCTAAATGCAAAGGTTTGGAGTTTGCTGTTGTCCGGTAGTGATGGGTATAGCAGACCCTTTGGGGTAAAGTTTTGCACGCACCTTTTTAGCTCTGATGATGGAGAAAACACTCTTTAGCAGTCCTGTGCCAGTGTCAGCATTCTGTGCTAGTGGTACAAATTCTGGTACCAAAAGTACCAGGTATACTCATCGGCCCTTCCTTTATGGAAGGTGTCTGTGGCATTTTTACTGGTTTCCCCGCTGCCACCACT